>JABXWE010023505.1:0-19010 GCA_014611495.1 Limonius californicus | reverse complement strand
CATTTTGGGGTACAAAACTTTCAGGCCGGTCATAGCTTTGCACATATATGGGGCTGCATCCGTACATACCACTAGCACCTGTTCATAAAGAATTCCTGATGGCCACAGAAGACTTAACGAATCGTTAAAAAACGCCGCAATTGTGGAATGGTTTGTACGGTCCAACACTTTCATCGTCAGTAAATACGATTTATTTTTTTCCTCATTTAACCCCAAAACGCCAAACACAAAATTTGCAACGGCTCTGTTTTCCACATCGGTTGTCTCATCAAGTGAAACCCAAATATTTTGAGAGTCTTTCACCTTCGCCCGCATTTGGTTTAATGTAGCAGCATACAATTCAGGAACGTAATTTTTTCTTAACGTTGACTCATCTGGTATATCTCTTTTCATGTACTTCTCGAAAAATTCGGTAAGTGTTGGGATTTGTAACTTGGCCATAGGTATATCGGCAGATATAAAGGCTTTACACAAATCATAATTAAATTCGGAATGTTTTGGCCCTGGCTTTGGCATGGCACTTATCAATAATTGCTGCTGTTTATTAGCAGTTTTTCTATTTTTATTGCTAAGATGTTTTCCTGTTTGCATATGCTGAGTAATTTGAAATTTCTTTGTAGCCGATATTGTAATTTCACAATATTTGCAAAATAGCACAGCACCATCGGTGGAAAAGTCTGGAAAATCACGCACAAACTGGTTCATAACTACACTTAAAGACCTTTTCTCTTTTCCCATTTTAAATTTTAACACTTCACTTTACTTATTTCAATGTTAACGGTTCGATGAATATTAGAGAACTAAGGATTTTACTATAGAATAAAAGTTAAGTAGTTACCAAGAAAAGAAGGGTTGTTAGATATTTCCCAGAACATACTTTTTCCATAAGTAGTTTGAGGTAGGTATTTAATTTAACAAAGGCTAGGTTCCGCAAAAGATACTTTTACCTGGCTTGCAAATTATTAGAAAGTGATGTAATCCGTAAGCCTCTCTTACTTAGTCATTCTAAGAATCTTTGAATTGTTTTTAAACGTTGTTAAGGGGTTTTAGATGTAAAACAAGTATAAGTTTTACACTGCCTGCTTTGAAAGTAGCTAAAAAATTGAAAATTGCCATTTTATGCAAACTGAATACAAATTTTCTATAAATATGCAATATTAGTTAGAAATGGTCAAAATATGCATTTATTGTATAAAATGTTAAAAATATGCATTTGCATATGCAAATATGCGAATGCATAATTATCCTAAGCCTGGTAATGAAGCATCACCAGAAAAGACTATTTACAATTGGTTTGCAGAATTTGCAAAATCGGTGGTTGTTATTCCAAAAACTTCGAATTGCGCAACATGATTGAAGAAGATCGACATGTGACTTACAGTGAGATAGAGGCATCCTTAGGCATATCGAAGACTGCAGTACATTCGATTTTGCTTGAACATTTAGCGGTGAAGAAGATCTGTTTCCGATGAATTCCGCATAATTTGACGGAAGCTCAAAAAAAGGCTCGTGTTAATTGGTGTAAGGAAATGCTCAAAAACTGCTACGGAGGAACTGCAAAATCCGTATACAACATCGTAACATCCACTGTTTGGGTGTTTCAAGATGAACCGAATCCTACAAAAGTTGTTCGTTCACGAAGCACTTCCAAGAAAATGATCGCTTGTTTCTTCGATTGTACTGGACATGTCGTAACAATTCCTTTAGATGGTCGAAGAATAGTTCACGCTGAATGGATACAACAATTTGTTTGCCAGAAGTCATCGACGAAATCAGGAAAAACAACCGACAACGTCGCATCATTCTTCATCATCACAACGCAGGCTGTCACACAGCACGTCAAACAATTGATTATTTGAAGGAGAAAAACATCGAATTAATGTCTCGTTGCCCGTATGCACCTGATTTATTGCCTAACGACTTCTTTGTGTCCCCGAATGTCAACCAAAAAATTCTGGAGCCGCGATTTTCATCACCTCAAGAAGCTGCTGAAGCCTTCAAAAACCATGTTTTTGAGATACCAACTTCAGACAGGAAAAAATGTTTCGAGAATTGGTTTGAACGCATGTAAAAGTGTATAAATCTTAAAGGCGAATATTTTGAAAAGCAATAAAACAGCTTGTTAAAAAAAATTTTATTCCTAGTTTTTGTAAAAACTTAAAAGGCTGCCCTCGTTAACAGGTATATATCATAATCATCGCTATCATCAGTATAATCGGAGTCTGAATCGAAATCTAAAGTAATTACAATTGGATTTATTTCTTTAATCACAGTTTCACGTTCCCACCACTCTTGAATTAATTTTTCAGTGTGTTCAACGGTTTTTTTACACTTCCGGCGTAAAAAGTGGGAACGCTTCGTTCCACATGGAAATTACGTTTTCGTTGCCGTATCCGTCTCACCCAATATACGCGTCATAATAGTTTTTGCATATGCCCCCTAGATTTTCAATCGCATTAAATTGGGGGTGATACGGAGGAAGTCGCAAAACTGAATGTCCTGATTCATGAATTATTTTATCAATAATATATTCTTTCGGCTTTTTATGTTGTTGTGCAATCGAAAATAATTCTGCTTTTAATGCATTTTTTGGAAAATCAATGTTTTGTGTCTGTTCCCACAGGCTGTTGTTCTAGAACAGCGGATTGATATGGTGTATTGTCAATTACTATCAGTGATGGCTCTTCTAAATGAATTAACAGTTTTTTCTTGCATACACTTCATGAACTGTTCGGCATTTATGCAGTCGTGGTAGTCGGTACTTTCTGAAGTTGTAGAAAAAGCAGAACTTGAATCTTTAATAAACCGTCTTCCGTTCCAGCGTGTAAAATGATAAAACGCTTGCCTTGGTAGCGGTAGGTTCCAGGAATTTCACCGTGTCCGTAAATTCCTTGGACCTACGGAATGCGTTACTATAGCAACCAGATTTTCTCAGTGGTATGAACAATAGAATCAGCTTTCTCCAAGATGAATCATGAATGAATTATCACGTCTGATGGAAATGTAAGAGGGGTTTAGAAGCGCATCCCAACAATACCAAGACAAACACTTTTCCACCGGCACTACTACAGATAGGTCGATGGTATTCTAGTTCCGATTCAAGTTGTGCATATTTAGTTATTATTATTTTGTGTTGTCATTGTTTTATTCGTGTTATCATTAAATCTTTTGTTATATTCACGGTGTATATTTATTTAGCGCAACAAACGCTAAACCTTCACCAAATGAAGTTTTTACTCTTTTAATTGATTCGTCCTGCCAATTCCTTTCGTAAGCACCCTTCGCCAAAATCCAAGTTTCATCTAAATAAACAAACTTACATCCTTGGTTTCTGCAATTCATATATTTTCGTAGAAACTTTGTTCTTTATATAACAACATCGCGGTTTTTCGCACAAAAAGCGCCTATTGCAGCTTCTTTTATATTTGAAACTCGTGCACTGAAGTGTACCGTGAAGACTTGCACGTCTAAAATCAACAATATATCTTTTTTTTAAGTTCACTATTTAATGAATTTAAAGTTTTATGTTTTCTGCGGAGTACATTCTATAAATTGCCTCTCGAATTCCCCACTTTTGAGCATCACAGATACTAGATGATTTTAATTGGATAGTTTTCGATTTGCTGGTTTTTTTCACATCTACATCTTCACCCAAATTTTGTTTTTTGTTATTGCTTTTTTGTGTAGATTGTACGGAGCTTACATGTATTTTTAACCCTGCACAGACACGTTCTTGATTTTTCATAACAAGTATAAGTGGGGCATAATAATTTTTTTCAAGAGTAAAATACTCAATTAAGTTTAGAACAAGATGTTAATAATTTAATTCACGTTTCGGCATAGTGCCAAACAAAAATAAATTTGTATAGGTATCTTCTTTTATTACACAATTTAATTGCTAAATGCCAACTAATAAAAAATATTATCCCCATGGAGTTTTTATACTCCTGCAAATGATCATTTCAACTGCATTATTGTAATAGTAGTGCGATGTGTGTGGATAACGTAATTAGGGAATCGTTGGTGGATAACTTATACAAACCCAACAAACAACTGTAAGATCAAACAGAAAACATTTAAGTTGAATCACAATATTAGTAAGATGCTATTTATTTAGTTTAATCTTGGTAGTATAATTTTGCCAGTTAAAGTTATATTTGATAATTTAGGTTATTGTGAAATTAATTTAATAGTAAATTGCCTAAATTTTGAAAATTTATAAAAATATCTACGGCACTGGGCACTATATACATTCTAAGTAAAATCTATCAGTAAATCGGCCGATGTTTAAGTTCATACAGTTCTGTGTTAATCCGCTAGCCAGGTAATCTGTGAGGCGGTCTATAGATAGATTACACTAGTGTATGTTTCCTGGATACACCACTTAGAAAGTGAGAACGGAAACTTACCACCAATGCAAAATATTGATCCTAGGCGCAACAACAGTGTCTCCTCCAGTGGCATTGTCGTTCTATTTGTGTAGGTGCCAATTTCGTCTTAGTTACTTGATTTTTTTTTAAGAAAATGATTTACTGCAATTTCAAATAAAAGTACAATTAAGTTACAAACTTGTTTTTAATTATGTAAAAACTACGAATTATATGTAAAACAATTTAGGGAATCCTACCCCGAGCTGGATATTAAATTAAGTTTCACATCGCAAACTGTAATATTCCTTTATTTTGCAGTCTTTAGGGCTGCCTACCATGCTGTAAAGCGGACTGCAGCCAATTTAAAAGGTAATGCGGATAATATACGACGATGGCCTTGGCATTGTTCTGACTTAAAAATTGGATAAACCCTGACATGTTCATTATGTTTTGTGGACAGAAGACGTGACATTTACGCATAATGGGGTTTATAATACTCAATATAATAATGTGTGGACAGATGAGAACCCTCATGCGGCTCATGTTTAAAGTCATCAATATCGATATCGTCTTAATGTATGGACTGATACGCTAAATAATTATTTACTTGGTCCTTTTATTCTGCCAAATCATCTTAATGAAGAAAATTTCCTACATTTTCTAATTAACGATTTTTAAGTATTATTGGAAAATGTCACACTGATAATTAGACAAAATATGTGGTACCAACAATATGGTGCTCCAGCGCATCTGCATTTGATATATCTCGCTCCAGTGAACACTGCACGATTTCATAAATCGTATCAACCAAGCGGCTGCAACGTTAAACGAACACATGTTCCAGGCAGTACAAAGTGCAATTAAAGTTAGATGTATAGAATGTCGTAAGGTTCGTGGTGATAATTTTGACCAGTTTCATTAATTTACAAAAATTTTAAATTTTGAACTGTTTCCGTCCGTTATTTTTATCATTTTTGTTCATAAGTAATTTGTGTTTAGGTACCGAAAAGGATTGATAACTATTTATAACTTTATTCAGCTGTGGATTAGGTCTAATGGGGAGATACATCATAAAAAAAAAAGCGGCGGTGGTAGTTCTACCACATGCCACATGCTGGTATGTAAATGAGTTGTTTAATAGTTGATTTGTGTTGTCAAAAGCATCTACCGGCCTAGATAATAATAATTATGTAATAAATATTTTTAATAGTTTTTCAATAGTAACTACAAACATATTTTCCGTAGACCATACAGTGTGCATATTACACAGTTGCCAAGTTTCCAGTTTTTTTCGTGCTTCGTGTGAAGAAAGTAGCATGCGAAAAATAAATAATTTAGCTATTTTATATTTAGTATGCATTGTTGAACGATACTAGGCGTTTCATCGCGAGTTATAGGACACCCCGTATGTATGAATGAATTTACGAGAGGTTCCCATGGTGTTTTTAGTTAATTAAGTAAAGGCTGTATATTATGTAATGGGAGAGTCTTTTATACATTCTAATGATAACTTTTTTACGGCCTGCATTTTTTCTTGATAATAACCACCAATTTATAAGTTGCATGCTATATTTTCCTTACATTGCAACATTGCATTTAAAGTTATACTATTATAAATGATTTCTTTATGCGTCTACGTTATGCCGTTTACTGGATATAACGAGTAGATAGTTGTCCCAAAGACCACGTTATAGCAGAATAAGAACTTTATAGTCTTTTAGTGCTACACTCACACGCGATGTCTGAAGGGGGTTTGATTAATCGCTAGATTTGACCACGGCGGATTTTTGCCTTTGAGCCCGTATAATAAATTTGGTTTCTGTAACTCCAAGAAAAAATGGAGATGATATAGGCAAATTGCTGAGACGGTGCGTGTGTGTCATCAATCATATTTTATGGTTACTTATTACTGATAACCGTGAAAAATATAAAACGGTGTTTAGTTTTATTGAACTACCTACTAGAAGCATGTTTGTTTGTAAGGCCGCCAGGCGTGGATTTAGGGAGGTGGGGAGTAATAGCCCCCTGAACCATGAGATTTCGGCTTTTAATATCTGTCTAAATAAAATATTTAATTTTTGTATGTTCCCATTTTTGTGTAACAAAATATATATATTATTAAATAAAACAACTCAAAAATGAGTAGGGATATTGCAGTGTAAGACACTTAAAGGCAACACCAATTGCATTTATAATAAAAAACTACCAAAACAACCAAATGTAACGTCTTTTTAGTAATGAACATGAAAATTACAACAAAGGTACGTTTAAAGAAGAAATGTAACAATATTAGATTGAAAATCGTTATTGTCTCCTGTCACTTAACTTAAATTTATTAAATTCTAATACCGCGTGGCACCTCCTCTGGCAATAATATCTGTTCTGCACCTTGCTGGCATACTCTCAATGCAATTATGAATATGTTCTTGTGGAATTTGATGCCACAGCACCGACAATATATCTCTCAGATGTTGCACAGTAGTAGGCCTTGGATTATGATGATTTGTCTGTCTCTGCAAAACGTCTCATGCATGTTCGATGGGGTTGGGGTCTGGAGATAGCGAAGGAAAAGCAAGATGGTTTATTTCCTCATCTCGAAGCATCTCTAAAACAACCCGAGCACGATGCGTCCTTGCGTTGTCGTCAAGAAAAAGAAAATATTCCCGTCCAACAGCGTTGCGGCGATTCAGAACATGGTCCATAATGATTTCTTGGGAATAACGTTGGCCCGTGAGTGTACCGATAAAGAAATGGAGGTCAGTACGCCACTCTAAAAAAATTCCAACCCATAGCGGAAGACCATCACCACCAAAGGCAACGACTGGTTGGGTATACTGAGGTAAGGTACGATGTCCGGCACTACGATACATTCTTTGACGCCGGCTATCATTGCTGAGACAATATCTGGACTCGTCCGAAAACAGTATATCATCCCAAGGTGTCGCTTCTTGAAGCCTACGTCTTGACCATTCCCCCCGATATCTTCGTTGTTGTACTTGTTTTTCTAAGGCGCGAAAGGGCACGTGAAATTAAGCTCTGCGTGGTTCCTGACATATCAGCAATGTCAACCTGGCGATCTCCTCTTAGGTTTCTAGCAACGGCTAAATGTCGTTGTTCTATTGTTAAATGGTTTATCTGCATTGTTGTTTATTATTAAGAACACAAATATAACACACAAATAAAAAAAACAAAAAGGATAATTATCAATAATAGACGGTCATTAGCTGTCAAATACAAACATATATCCTTTATATTACAATATCCCTATTCATTTTTGAGTAGTTGACATTAAATGTAGGTTATTATTTTTACCCCCATTGAGAATATCAATGTTTCCGCCACTGAAGGTCCCGTAATGTAATGATATAGCTGCTATTTTTATTATTCAATTATTCAGTTGTACAAAATACAATAACAATCGCTTAGCTAGGGTTTTTTTCTAATTTTAGATTGGCCTTACCGTATTTGTATGTATCGTATGATGGTTATACGTCGACGTTCTGTTTTGCTTGAATATTTTCCTGCTAAGGTAATTGAACCTTGCCTACTTAACATTGTATATGGTTAATAAAGAATGATAGCTTCTTCTTTTATATAAGCTAATTAGCTTGTTTATTCCAGAAAGTTCTTCTATCTTTTTTGTGGTCTTCCCGGTGGCCTCCTTCCTCTGGGTGTTAAAGTCCCTATTGTGCATTCTTGAGACTTGTTGGTTCCACGCATTTCTTCTTATATTAACCCATTCTCCAATTTTTTGGATGTTGCATTTTTGTCTGATAAATTCACTTCTTACGTGATTTCGTTTAGTTACATATTCTATTTATCGTAATGTGTTTATTTTGGCAGTTTCTAAAATTTGCTTTATCTTAACTGTATCAGCTCTTGTGCCGACTCCATACGTCAGTATTGGCCTTATGGCTGATTTGTAAATTTTCACTTTTGATTCTTTGTTTAGGTATCGGTTTAGCCATATGGTGTTATTGAAGCTTGCTAATATTTTAGTTGCTTTTTGCGCTTGATGCGTCAGTTCTTTCGTTAAAATCCCGTTGCTTGTGATAGCAGTTCCAGGTAGGTATTTAAAAGACAGCACCTGCTCCACAGTACTTCCATTAGTTTCCAATTTACTTCTAAGTAGTTCTTTGCTTATTGTCATTGTTCTTGTTTTTTCTCGGAAATATGTACAGGAAGTTTTTCACATGCGTTTCTAAATTGGAATACCAGTCGTTGCAAATCGCCTTCGTTTTCGGTAATAAGAATTGCGTCGTCTGCACGCACACACTAAATGGATTTCTTCTTCTCCCAAAACGATAGCCTCTTTCGCATTTCTTCAATGTTATTTTGATTATTTCATTCGTGATTACATTATACAAGAGGGGACTGAGTGAGTCTCCTTGCCTAATCCATTTCGTAACGTATTTTTCCGGTATTATTCCTGTGCTTGTTTGAATTCGTATATGGTTGTTGGTATACTTATATTTCTCGTATTAGAGCAATTAGACCATTTTGTACATTATTTTGATGCAATACTTCACTTACATGGTTTTGTTGAAGGTTACCGAACACTTTTGCTATGTCGACTAAATAAAAGAAGGCTGGTTTGTTAAATTCAAGTGCCTTGTCTATTTGTTTGTCTTTTATTTGATTAGTTGTTAACCGTCCTCACCTGGTGATTTTCTGTTCTTAAGAAGTTTAATTTCTTTAGTAAGTTCTTGTTTGTCAATATTCACTCGTATAACATCTTGTTCGTCTACTGTTGTTGTACCTTGGGGAGTGTAAAGCCTTTTAAAATAATCTACCCACATATCGTCAGAGATACTAGAGTTTTGTAATATTGTTTTACTTCTTTTCTTTGATTTTTTACCATTCTCCAAATTTGTTCCTGTTGTCTCTTTGTAATCCCCCTGTATATAATCCCAATAATTTTATTTGATATCTTTGATTTTTGCATTTATATAACTTTTGACTGCCTTGTAATTCTCATATTATTCGATTGTTCCAACTTCTTGATACTTTAGATATGCTTTTCTTTTAGTTGTAGCTAACTTTTTTACTTCTGGGCAAAACTATGGAGTTCGATGTTTCGTTTCTTGTGTGATGTTTATTTTTCTTGTTCCGAGTGTCTCCTTTGGAGCATTTGTTACGTTTGATTTTATTATGGACGATTAAGCTTCTGAGCTTTCATTTGGACTTATGTTGTTGTTTTCGATGTGTGTCTTTAGTCTTCTCTAGTATAGGTCTTTTATACTTTCATCCTCCAGTTGTTCAATGTTTAGTTTTTCTTTGTGTACAGGTTCTTTACGTTTGCATTTTTGTATTCGAATTTTGCCCAGTACTAACTTATGATCACTCCGGATGTCGTATGAATTTAGTCTTGACGTCTATTACCTGGGATGGGTGAATGAGAACTTAAAGTATTAATATACAGGGTGTTCATTTGAGAGTATTGAACCACACAAACATTTCCAAATGTTACAATAAACTTGCTTTTTGAACGGAAATTGGGGTGTTTGTTGATTGATATACAGATTTATTGGCGTAAAATAACGAGCCTACATATATGCTTCTATACAACTCATTTTACAACTCATAATTCGCCTTAATATTAATTTAAAATGTTTACTGTTGGTAGCAATGGGCCGGGATAGCTCAGTTGTAAGAGAGCCAAGCTTTGAATGTAATAGTCCAAACGCTTCCTGCGTCGAATCACTCCAGGATCGGAAATTTTTCTAATTCCCTGGGTGGTCGGTACTGGGTCCCGGTCTCCATTTGCCATTGGGAATCAAATTAATGGCACTCCTCGTGTTAGGGTCGCACTACAGGAGTAACAAGATCGTGTACACAAAAATACACAACGGCAGGTTAAGATGGTATCGCACCAACACGGTAACCCGTAGAGTCGGGCCCTGTTGTGCATAGCACAACCTAGCTTAGCCTTGCCTCACATCAAAGCGATGGGCCTATAAGGTCTGTCAAAGCTTCATAATAATAATAATAATATATTAGGGGCATATGCAACCGGTCGTGCTTCGGTACGTAAAGCCGTCGGTCCCGGTTGTCATACGAACCTCGTTGACAATCATAAACCGTGTAGTGGAACTTCTCTTTTCTGTTCGACGGGTTAGGCTAGCCTCCTGTAGAGCATACGTGCAAAGAGAGGCTCATAGAACCTAACCCCATTGTAGGTAATTAACAGGCCTTTGGCCTATACACAGAAGAAGAAGATGTATTAGTAATCACAGGAACTTTATTTCTCTTTAAGTACAAATGTATCCGAAAATACGGAAGTTGTTTGTGATTCAATGTTGTACATATTAAAATGTATAACAACCACAAGAAAGTATATAAGAATTTAACTTACGTTCACGTTACAATTGATATGATAATACGACAAGTTATCGTAAATTAAAAGGGTATCTGCTCTATCGCCGTTGTTATACAGGGTGGTGAATTTTTCGAAGCTCACCATTGGCAACTCGGAAACGGTAAGAGATACGAGGTCGGTTAAATTAGAGAAAAATTGCGCTTTTTCATGGCAATTTACATAGAATCTGAAAAGAAACCCTCGATATTTCGATTCGTTCTTGATTTATCAAGAAAAAACTGAAAATAGTGATTTTATAAATAAATTATTTTTTCCCACCATTGATGCTATTTCAATCAAACTTGCTATTTATGTTTTAGATCACTGGGAGTTGAATAACATTGACAGAAATTTGCTAGGCCTTCTAGATTTCAATCAGCGACAGTCAACTTTTTTATTTCTTCTCGAATTAAAATAACCAGGATTTCTTTTCAGATTTTCAATCGCCATGAAAAAGCGCAATATTTCTCTAATTTAACCGACCTCGTGTCTCTTACCGTTTCCGAGATGCCAATGGCGAGCATTGAAAAATTAACCACCCTGTATATTTTAGGCGGCCGTGGGCTAGAGGTTAGCGCGTTAGACTTCTACGCTGAAGGTCCTGGGTTCAATTCCCGGACCAGAACATCGGATTTTTAACGGCCGTTCTCCCTCGCAAGGCAATGGCAAACCAGCGAGGTATTCTGCCTGGTAAATCTTCTCTGGAGTAGAAGTGTTTACATTTCCCCTGGTTCGGAGCCCACGTTAAACTGTAGGTCCTCTATGTCTGTGACTCTAAAAACGCGCAACACAGGCATAGGAGAGAAGATCGCTACGTCTTGTAAGAGATAAAGCACTCTAAGAAGAAGAATATTTTAACTCATATGATAAATCACAAATAACTACCAATATTTTAAGAAACATTTGTCACTTAAAACAGAAGTACGGTGGCTATGGTTCTTAATATACAAATCTTTAGAATTATAATGAAGGCGAACTATGACTTGCAAATGGGATATATAAAAACATGTATGTTAGCTCATTATTTTACCCGAATAAGACTTTCTTTTTTTTCTCATTTATTCATACTACCGTTACCTCTCTGGAAACCGCTTTCGCATTACTTCAGGGGAGTGCGGGCATCCCTTACACACTAAACGTTCATGCAATATGTACCCTAACCTTAACCTTAAGTGAAATGCTGTCGCTCCAGTCGGGATTCGAACACCTCAGCCGATCGGCCTCATTTCGCTGTGACCTCGAGTGGCAGTGCGTATCCGCACTACTCCACCGAGGCCCCGTCCTGAATAAGCCTGTGTGTCAATGATTAAACAGCCCAATTTCCTTTAAAAAGCAAGCTTATATTAACGACTTTACCAAATGTTTGGTTGTATACTGTCAAATATAAACCTTATAATTATCTGAGCAGCATGGTTGCTTAAGATTTTATCTTATATTTGAACACTTTATTTCAATATTTTTTATTTAATATTATTTAATTATTGTTATATTAATTCTTTATTTTCATTGGCTCAATTTGTTTTTAAATTAGTAAACAATTTGCAAAATTATTTAATATAATAAAATATAATGTAAGGAATTAATCCAGTCCTGCTTTTTTGTACTATTTTCCCATATTCAAGAAGTATCTCTTAAGAACTTACCGTTGAGTTAATACGCCGTCTTCGAAACAATCTGTATATATGTACAAATATCTTAATAAATAAAAAATAAATGAATGTTTAAAATATGCTCTGCTATATTATATTATCTTTTTTTCTATCTAAAATGAATTGCATTATGAAATGTAGATAATGGTGTAATTAACATTTATACAAGTAAAATATTTTTCCACTAAAATAAATATTAATCCTTATTTACATATTTAACTTTAATATCAAATGTTCTATCTAATTACAGGCTTATATCTATGCAATTTCAATGCTGCTTTTCCGCTAACAGTTTTCAGAACTGCACCGACTTCATCTACAGTTAAATTTTCTGTGTTGTGTCCATTCACAGATGCTAGTAAATCACCCTTGGCGATCCTTCCATCGGTTTCGGCATTTCCTCCATCCAGCTGTAAACATGTTAAATAGTAGTAATGGCAATGTCAACAAAAGTATTTAACAAAATTATATATACCGGGTGGAAAGCAAATAGAAATAACGCAAATTTTTATCATTTTAGTAAAACATAGCATGAATGTTTGTTTCTTTATCAAAGTAGCTAAGTACTCGAAAATTAAATTTAAGTGTTTTTTTTAATTTGGCAATACTGTAACAAGACGTCATTACAAATATTAACAAACAATGTAAATGCCTACACAGATCCGTATGACTGGAAGGTTGAAATACAGGTGGAGCTTGGTAAGATGAATTGGGTTGATATCTTACTTATTTAAAATATTAGGAAAATTATTTGGAACAGATTGTAATAGGCAGTGGCTCCTATGTATAGGCACCATCAAATATATTTTTGGCTATAAATTAAATAATTTATGCTCGTGCTTTGTTTGGAATGTTGTTCTCTTTGTTCTTTAAGAATGCTCCTAAAATACTTAATTAAATGTTGTGGATTTGGTCTGTGATTTCAAATTAATATGGTATTAACCTAAAATCTAACATAAAACAATGAATCATTAGTAATGTACTTGTATATCTATTTTATTTATACCCTGTATAATAATACTAGGCTAGCACAAGGGGAAATTTTATTAGCTTATACGACGTTGGGCAGATATCTGAATTAGTATTATTTTACATTCCAAAAATAGACAACTCAAAATACATACTTCAAGGTACTGTGATATCTAAATTTTTATACATTTTTCTAAATCAGAGTTGTCTGTTTGACATAATTTACTTAAGCCAGTATACTGTCGAGCATGCCTGATTCATTATACCGTCAGTACAAATTTTGATCATAGTATCTAGTGATATGTATCTTGGGTTGCCTATTTTTGGAATGGTAAGTTCGTACTCTCCTGTGAACCACCCTGTATAGTTATCATTTATTTTTGGTTCTCTTTAAATTTAATCCACAGCGGTATTGCCAGTTCTATTTTTTCTTTCATTTGTTTGCAATTTTTGAACAAGTTTGTCATAAAATTGTTGTTTAAACATTTTTGCTCGCAAGTGACCATTCCCCCCACAACATTCTTATGTAACATTAAAGATTTTTTAAATTTTGTGTAATACTTACAATTTCTGAAATGTAGGCACCCTTTCCAGATTGTTGTGCAACTATGCTTAGTCCCAAACCTTTTCCGGCTTTCCTTGTTAATTCTACTTCGATTGTAGCATATTCAATTTTTTGTGGTCGAAATACAACTAATTTTATCTGAAAATTAGAAAAACAAAGTATTACTATAGAGATTTAAACACTCCTGTCCTGTGATATATTTCAGATTAGTCAGGGTAACTGAGAAAGAGCAATGAATACTACATTTTTGTAATGTTCTGCTTTAGCCACGAAACCATAGTAAATAAAATACGCTAACAATGTAATTGTAGCTACTAGTTACTATACGAAGTGATCTCGGTGGTCTAGCGCAGAAACGCGTTGCCACTCGAGGTCACACTGAATTGCGCTTGTTCCGGCGTGGTTTCGAATCCCCGCTGGGGCGACCGCATTTCAGTTAGTTAAGTTCCGGGGGGGGAACGGTAGTATGAATGAATGGAAAAAAAAAGTTACTACCTATACGTACTCTAGTAGTAGACAATATTCTATGAAAAATAAAGTAAGAACTTCACGTTTAACTAATTTCACGAATGAAGTACAAATAGTATTAGTAGTTCTACAATAATTAATAATACATGGAACTGCTTCCTTCTATCCTGTGAATCCATATAAAATATTAAATAATTATGTTAAGGAGTTTGTATACCGTTTTTTTTAAATAAATTGAGTGGGAAAATGTAATATCATGTTGTAATATACATATTTTGTTAAAAAACGGATTTATCAGCGACTGAGACATGAAAAATATTTTTGACTGTTTCTTTGGTAGACTAGGTACTGAATTTAAGTATGGCCATGAAAGCATGAAAGCCACCGTGAATAACTAAAAAGTACAACAAGCACTGAAAAATTCATGTCATAGTTTTGGAGAATTGCTAGTTAAATGATTCTAGAATTGCTAAGGGTGTAAGCACCTCGGATGAACTTGTATTTACTAACTTAACTAAGGAATAAAGTTAGAAAATACTGTATCTGCAAGGTGGTTGCAATGTTTGCTATTATTGATCATAAATTAATTCGAATGCAAACTTCTCAAGAGTGTTAGACCGTTTTAAGAAGAATACAACCTAGATGTAACTGTAGACGAAATTTAGGTCTACTACTATTCACCGGAAGCAAACCAATCGAAGTATTTAGATTTAACGGCACCAAAAATTGCAATATCAGTAAAGTCCGCCAGGGAAGAAATTGTATCGATTTTTTGAGATGCTACACAGATATTGCTGATACATTACATTTAAAGAGCTCAACTGTATTAGGAGAGTACTACAATATCCTTTTGGATCAATAGGACAACAATAAATGCCAGACTTTGCGAAGAATAACGTAATTTTTCACCAAAACAATATATTGTTTCTATGGCAATATTTTGCAAACAACCTTCGTAATAGTATTGGAAAGTTAGATGTATAATCCTAGAACAGTTTTGAAAAGGTTGTATCATAACTTGGAAGCTAATATTAAGAGGAAAGTACAAAGTAATCCCACAGCCACTGCAAGCTGCAGCTTTCAGTAATCATAAATATACAGGGTTTCTCAAAATTAGCACCCATGTAAACGTACAGATAAACTGAGAAATACAAATTGACAACAGATTGCTTTGAATGTTCCACTGAAATCCGTGCAAGTGAAAGACATAAAGTGACCCAAAATAAGCTAAAATTAGTAATCTCGATTGCATCCGTAACTACGTAAAATATGCGATTTTTCAACATGTTTTTACCTAGTAGACAACATATCAAAGATGGAAACAAATTGAAACATCAATCAGAAAAATGATAAGAAAAAACTGCTGAAAGTATTGCAAAATCAATCTATATTTATGATACATCCCGGCTTAATTCAATGAAACGATTTCACCTTATTACAACTTACCATCATTTAAGAACATAAAACATACAACCCCAATGTTAAGATATATCAAATGTTGTTAAAATAGAAGATTGCCACGATGGCAAAAAAATTATTTAATAATTTACTATATGCATTGGATTTTACGAGGCTTGTTCAACTGAAACCCATTTTTTATCAATTTAGCCTTGGAAACAAATGCAATATGACGTTTGTTAATGTTAGTAGTGTTTGTAAGCAACACATTAATAAGTTTCTGGCGTTTGAATTTGATTCTGACTTTTGAAATGGCGTTTGTTGGGTATTGGGTACCCAATTGTGAAAGAATGGTGCTGAAAATTTAAGAATGGAAAAGAGGGGACTATGGATGAGCCGCGACCAAGTGCACCGTGTACTGCATTAACAGAAAACAATATGGTATGTGTGGAAGGCCTTATTACAGAAAGTCGGCAAATTTCAATTAGAGAAATTTCAGAAATTGTTGGTGCGTGTGTAGGATCTGTCCATAGTATTGTTCGTAATCTTGGTTACAGCAAAATTTGTTCGCAATGGATTGCTCGTTTCTTGTCTAATGAACAAAAATGCTTGCGAATGGGCTTATCTCTGTAACATCTCACAGACTACAGGCAAAATGGTGATTACTTTATTCTGTCAATAGTTACTGGTGGCGAATCTTGGTGCTATTACTACGAGCCATTTAGTAAGTTATCGTCGATACGGTGGAAACATTCAAGTTCATCAACACCGAAGAGGTTTAAAGCACAAACTTCTGCAGGTAAGTTGATGTTAACATTTTTTTTCGACGATGAAGAAGGAGCATTGTTGATAGAGTTTAAGGAACCTGGAGTAAATGTCAATGTAAATCTGTACAATGAAACTTTGAACAAGCTTCATCGAGCAGTAAGACGGAAACGTCAAGGAAAACTTACGCGTGGGGTCATTTTGCTGCACGACAACAATGCTAGGCCTCATGTTACTAATGTGGCAAAAGAAAATCTTCAACGAAAGAAAAATGCATTTTTAAGGAAATTTAAGTTTCTAAAGAGCTACTTACCAGAACAAATAATATTCAGTCATATCTAAAAATTGCAAAATTGCCTCACATGACTGAAGCTGTGTAAGCACAAAGAAAATTGGCAGGAAATCGTTAGTTTGATTTGGTATGGCAGGCAACTTCTAATAAGTATTTAATTGAATCAGCACAGACGACCCTGGTAATACTAGAACTGATCCACTGTTGCCTAAATCCTTATTTTATTGAAAAAATCGGAGATATGTCTGATTTTAGGACAGTGGCTGAATTTGAGACACTTACTTTAAATGCTAATTGAAACACTCCAACGGATATATAATTACTGTAGCAAGTCTTTAAAATGCTTCACACAAATACGTGTATTTACAAGCTTGATTTCTGAAATATTCACCCTTTCTAAAATGTCGAACGGACTAATTCAGTGCGAGCGTCTTCTATGTGAATACTTAATTACTTCAAAGTGTTTATTGACGCCGGGTAAAGTTAGTGTTATAATTAAGCTATACGCAAAAGTCAAAATGATTTAAATTGGGCGACCGTACTGGCCAAAGAATAGATGCCACCACAACGAGATCCGTTTCTGCCGGAAATTTTCATTTAACCAGTTCCGAATCTGTACAGTGTAGTGATAAGGAATACTATCGTGCATAAACCACGTTCTTTCTCGTAATGCACGTGATTTCAATAATGGAAAACACTAAATGTATTACGAAAACAGTCTACGACAAAAATGAAGCATTCAATTATACGATAAAAACAAAAACATTGAATGTAGTCAGTGGTGCTATGATCATTTTTGCAAAAAGGCGTGACTACGCCGCTGCTGGACATATTGTAAAAAAAAGTAACTTGTGTAGTATTGGAAGTTCGCTAGTAACAGCCGTCTACAAATATGAATGTAAATAGCTTACATCTAGGGATCTAAATATAACTGGAGTGAAAGACGAGATAGTGAAAAGTGGTAAAAGATGCATCAATATACTAGAATTTCACTCTAATCTGCGAGAACTGGGGTCGATAAATGGAAAAAAAATCTTAAAATCGGAAAAGTTAGCAAGGATAGTGATAGAAGCCAAATAGCTTCAGAATCTATAATAGTACGACCGAAACTGATAATATCCACACCTTTGTTCATTTAAGAAACCTAGCGACGCGGCTAACAAGTGCCCCTGTATAATAACGGTTCTGCAACCCCTTGGCAGACTATAGCCCTTTACGGGATCTTAAGTCAAGGAGTAAGTCAGTACGTAAGTAAACTTACATTGCTGTCTACATAAATCGTCTGTTATTTCCTTAAAATACATAAAATGTGTATTACCTTTGGCAGTGTTTGGCGAAGGGTTTGTAACGCAAGTTCAGTGGTAGCTTCTTTCAAACAGACACCGTTTGCTTCTAAAATTTGATCGCCTGCTTGCAGTCGACCATCTCTATGAGCAGCGCCTTTGGGAAACACCTCCACCACAATAATTCCATCCTGAAGCAACATTATTAAAAATATATTAAGAATTATTATGTACTACCCTGAGGATAAAAGCGTAAAGCGAATTGCGATTAATTTAAAAATGCCATCGACGAGGTACCAACTAATACTATACAGGGTGTCTCAGAAAGAATGGGCCAGCGTTTAGTCATAGATTCTTTAGGTAAAAATAAACCGATTAAACCTAATATACCTTAGGCAGAAAGTCCTTCCTTAAGAAGTTATAGGGCGTTAAAGTTCAATTTTTTATTTTTTCTTTTTATTGTAATTTCCACAAATCTAAAGATATTTCTTTCAAATTTGGTACACATACTTACCATTATACAATACAATGACAGAAATATTTTCATTAACCAGACTTGACCGCAAGAGGCACTTAACCTACCACTGAAATTTTATTTTAGCTCTAACTTTGTTATTAGTAGAACGTTTTAAAATTTTATGTTATTTTCTGAAAGAGAATTAAAAAATACAAAAATAAAGTACTCGTAGTTCATACGCGTAGAGGCAACCATTTGCCTTAAAATTCTTCTCCCAAGTTTTCGGTTGTCGTTATGACGTGCAATTATCAGGTAGCCATGATCGCAAAAACAATGGGTAGTGCTTGTGACCTACAGTACAGAACAATGCTAAGTCAATTAAATACTTTGGTGTTATAGAATAGTATATTAAAGAACTAGTTTCATAAGGCCTTTT
>JABXWE010023504.1:0-40556 GCA_014611495.1 Limonius californicus | reverse complement strand
CCGCAGACTATGGAAACAGATGATACACTCCTACAGGGGGAAAAAGTCAAAAACGAAGAAGAAGTATAATTATAAGAGGAAGAGGAAAAGGCGATGGAAGATAAAGACAAAAAGAAGAGGAAGACCCAAGTGGCATGGAAAACACAGATAAATACAGCAATGGACAACAGAGAATTACAAGCAAGAGACTGGGATAACCGCAGACTATGGAAACAGATGATACACTCCTACAGGGGGAAAAAGTCAAAAACGAAGAGGAAATATAATTATAAGAGGAAGAGGAAAAGGAAAAGGAAGAGGAAGAGGAAGAAGAAGAGGAAGAACAGCAAAAACAGGAAGAAGAGGAAAAACAGGAAGAAGAGTAAGAAGAATAAGAGGAATACGAGAAAGAAGAAGAAGATGAAGAAAAAGAAAAAGACAGAAGAAGAAGCAGAAAATTCCATTCCTGGTTTCGGATTTTTTTGGAAAACCATATTTGCGATCAGTTTTTTATACATTTCGGAGCTATCAGCAACTATAGATACACAGAAGATATTTTGTAAAAACAATTTTCAAAGTAAATGAACTAAGTTAACACATCTTACGTAGAATATTTAGATATTAATTAATTACAATAAAATTACCAGAAAATGTGCTCTTCATTTTAAGTTGATATTGTTGTTATTTCAAAGATACAACGAAAATATAGCCCGGCAAAATTTAATATGGAGAAACCGAGCAATAGAATTTGCTGATTTTACACATTAAATTGTTTTCGTAAAGCATTTGAATAAGTCAATCCTCGAAGTGGAGGTAACAGTAAATTAATTCAAAAATCTGCTCCAGTGAAGCCTTTTACGGAAAATTCACCTTGAAATTTGAAATTTGTTTGGAAAGCCAAATAATTTGATATACCATATATTTTTATATTCTATACCACAAATTTGCTTGTGCCTGATTTATGATATCGACTGAAGATTCACCATATAATAACGTATACCTTTTTGGTACTTTTTGACCCAAGGGGTTTCTCTTCTTCTGTCTGTCAACATTTTCATGTAGTTTATATGAATATTTTCATGTAAAACGTACATCTAGGTACAAAGTGATTTTTTAAAAAGTCAATTGCAGCAAGCCTAGAAAAAAAGCTATTCCGTCTGCAGTCAGCTGTAATGAGCTTTGAATGACTTACTTGTATGTCAAACTGTGTGACAGTTCAGGTAGTTAAAAATTTTGGCCCAACAAAATGTGAAAATGAACAAGTATTTAGTTGCAACTGATTTGTAATTTATTAAGGTAAGTAAATTACAGGTTTTTCGTCAAGATTTCTTACTTTCTGTTACAATTTTCATACTGTCAGATTCTAAAGCTTAATATAGACGGGACAATCCCTAGGCTACTGCAATTGACTTTTTAAAAAATCACTTTGTACATCTATCTAAGAATAGCTAAAGTATAGGCAAGGGGTGTTTTTCACGTTGTAGACAACGGTTTTTTGTAAAAGATTTCATAGATATGGGGGATCCTGTTCCCCTTGTTAGAAGATTTACACAAAGAAATTCCTACCTGGAAATGAACAAAATTTATGAGGTCTCAAAAGAATTTGCCTAAAGCCTTCAAATTTGGAAAAAACAGCCAATACTTTCTAAGGCCTTATCAAGGTATGATCTACACGATAAGCCATTCTTCAATTACGTACCCTTCTTTCGAGCCCTAGACGACCACAGAAGTCCTTCAAGTTATTGAAAACAGAGAGAGATAAGGTAGCAAGGAAAAGAAAATGTATGAATGTTTCCAAATGTTCAACGTAATTTTTTCGAGTGTTTATAAAATCAAATAGAACTATTATATACATAAAGTTGTATAATAGATGAAGCATTAGCAGTAACACGAAAAAAAAAAGTTTTTTTTTTGTTCATTTTTCATAAACGTAAACGTAAAATATAAGTGTATTTAATTTGTGTTGTACGAACAGAGTAGGATTTATACAATGTTATGCAATTTCTTACCAGTGATTATAATTTTACTATAGGGTTGTCTTCATTAAGATTTGTTTGAAGAGGAGCTGATCTTGTTCACTGGTGAATACAATAATATTTTTAACAGTTTGTACTTGATTTTGCGCTATATTTGTGTAATTTTACAGGTAAATTGTTATTGGCTTTGTTTTACCTGGTTTCTTTAAACTAAAGAAAAGAATTATTGAAATGTAATCATTTGCTAGCAATTAGTAACTATTAATTACATGATAAAACTTTATTCAAATTTAAAAGTGTAGTAAATATGTATGGTTCAACATATGTGAAAAGGTGAGGCCATTTGAAACGAAGTTTTACGTGTTGATTTGCTTAGCAAAAGTACTGTTATTAAATATCTTTTAAGTTTTATTTTTAATTTGACCTTACACGACAGAGCAAAGCATTAAATTAGAAAGTTTATTGCTGTTACGATAACTTTTGTGTGGAATATACAGGGTGGGCCATAAGTCCATACCTACTACATTGAGTATTAATACATAAACTCACTAGGGTAAGGTTGTGATTAATCATTCCATAGATTTTAAATTTCCCGCCTTTTAATTACACTTCATAGTTAGTGAAGTAACCGCCAGAGTGCATTGCTAAAATCAAAATGTTTACTAAAGAAGAAAGAATTTCTGTTTTAAAAACCTAGTACAAAGGTAGTTTTAGTGCAATAATTGACGAGTGGAATCATCATTTCAACAATGTTCTGCCAACATTTTTTATAAATGATCTCACTTTAAGATAGTGAAAGGCAGGCAAAGAAAGTCTACGCGATGCTGCATTAACCGTACAAAAACGAGCAATACCAGTTTGGTTACTTAAAATTAGCCAGTTTGCCACCCACGCTGCCGATTATACTACACTTCCTAAAAGTAAAAAAGTATCGTGCAATGGAAATCGCATCGAAGATTTGCGTCGCATTTGAGTGGACATGCGAAGACGTAGACTTTTTTTTCCAGGAAAGAGTCAACGATCTCATTTTACTAAAAAAAGGATAGGTCAAAATGGTAATTAGTTCGGAAAACAGAATATGTTGCAAGGCTTCAAAGCTCTTTCCAAGTATGTACTACTTTTATTTATTCCTAAAAACTTCATAATTCAATTACATAACGCAGGGGATTTTTAACGACTGCAGTAAATGTTGCATTATTTAATACTTTATTTGTTATTTACAAGCTGAAGTTTCTATAAATAAGGTACTTTATTTAATTTATGCTCTATACTTTTATAGCTTTTCGTAGATTTAAAATTATTGCTAGTAAAATGCGAAATATATTTTGAGCATTACTCCTCGTTCTGCACCTAAAAATATATTTTTTAGTTAAATATGCCTTTATAAAATACCAATATATTACTTCAATTAGAATTTTAAAACTTGTTGCTACATATGTAACATACGAGGAGTGTGGCGACCAATGTCTTTCTAAAAGTGGGCCTTTGAGTGGTTGAAATTTTTTAGAGACGAGAGAACTGCTGTAGGAAATGAGCCTGATGTAAAACGAGCTGCAATTCCGGTTAACCGATAAAATAATAAAAGTTCATGTCGTTATTCAGTAAGACAGACGGGCAACAGCTCGTCAAATTTTTCAGAATTTGTAAATAAATGTTGAGTGTTGAAGACATAAAAACAAGCTAAAGTACCGTGGGATGAGTGCCAGGTGGATTCTGTGCTTGTTAACCGAAGAACACACAAGTTAAATTACCTTCTTGAGAGAGAAGGAAATGCATTTTTGGACTCAACAGTGACAACAGGTCACATTATTTTACTCCCTAGTCAGAATGTTCAAAATGCAGTGGTGTCACATCACATCTCTAAAGCAAACAAGAGCAAAAACTATAGCTGCTAAAGTGTTGCCAACATTTTTTTTTACTTTTAAGGGTTGTTCTGTTTTGATTTCCCTACAGAACGTACAAGTAATATAGACGATTGTTCTATACATTTGCGCGATAAAGTTGAGCAGACGACTGAGAACAAATGGAAGAGAAGACAAAGTTATTTTTTCTTTCTCCAGGGACAATGTTCGCGCTGCAAGAACAGCTGAAACTGCAAATAAACTTCACAGGGAATTTCTTCCCCATGCAGCATACAGTCCTGATTGTTTGTTTGGCCCACTAAAAGAATTGTAACCAATTCAGTCAAATAAGGACGTTATCGAAGCTGTTCAAAAACGGATATACGTGCAACCCAAAGAGACTTCTTCCAGGACGGTATTAGAAAGCTCCTAAATCGGCAGCGCGAGTGTATCGCCCTGATGTACATATCGCTAAGCAAGGGGAGTATATAGAAAAATAATATTGTTTTCGTGGCTGTAATATGGTAATACCCATTTTTTATATACATTTATTTTTAAATTTGAACACTCCTTGATATAAATCATATCATTGTTTCGTAGCTCAACAGCTACGCAGGAATTTATTTATTTTTGTCATTAACAAGCACTACAAATTTTTGCTAATAGCATTTTATTACAAAGAAATATGGAAAATATATACTACAATACAACGTAGATTTTTACACAATTGACCTATACATTATTAAACCGAATATTGTATATCATCTTCATGATACCATTAAATTACTAATTACCTGTGATATATTATCCTTAATGTCTAATGATGAGTAAAAGTATATATGATATTAGAGGCAACGCGTTCCATTTAATAAAACCGTACCCGCAGGGTCGTAAATAATATGTTGTAATAAAAATAGTATTACTAATATTTCGGTTTTTCATAAATGTAGTTATACTGTAGGAGCCTCTATTGTAAATCATTTACGTAAGTGCTTCATTTTAATGCGACGTATTCTGTGCACTCCGCTCAAGACACTTCCACTCTAATTATAAGGAAGTCTATTGACATATAGATTTAACAATAATTAGGTTAGTATAACGTCTAATCCAACCCACCAACCGTTAGTTAATAATTATATTTAAGCAGATACATATCGATATACATATCAATCACAACAAGGGTTGCAGTTTTTTAAATATTGCAAAATATAGAGAAAATTGGCTTTTGGGGCTAAATATTGATAACTTATTATACAAATTGGAATCAATGTGATATTTCCAGGGTTCTTAGGCTTACTTAAATTGTATTAGCACTTTATACTGTTGATTTTATCTTACTCCCTGTTTACGGATTGGTATTGTGATATAATGGTAACGAATTAAAAACCGATAGCCTTCAGTTTACGATGATTCCATTTACGCCGATTTACAAAAACACTTGTCGCGTGTGTTGTTTCTACGGACGCTGGCGCGTTGACAGCATTTGTCGCACTGCAACCTACGTTTTGTTAGTGAAACATATTTAATTTTATTATTTAAATTGAGAACGCAAAAAACTGTAACTAGAAAGAGAAGTGCAGCAAAGTTGGCTGAACATGATGTTAATAAACCACGTAGATCAATCATGTTTGAAAACAAGATATACATGATTTGAAGAATAGAAGATGGACAGACACGTCCTAATGTTTGCAGAAGTATGAACTCACGTCCATCAACTGTGACTATCATTATGAAACATGCTGATAAAATAAAACAGCCTGATCAAGAATCTGTGACAATGAATTCAACGCAAATGAGTTACACCAGCAGTAAACTTGGACCAAGAACCTAACTCAATGATTACCATTATAAATGAAATCAATTTACGCCGATTCGGTATACGCCGGCTCATTCTGGCAGGAATTGCGGCATAAATCGAGGGTACCTGTATTTGATTTAAACTAGATTGCTAGTAACTTTACTTTTTAGTTTGACCTGGTTTGAGCAGGATGTAATCTGGCTTTAATAAGAAAGAAGCGACTATTCTGTGTATGTACTATCTTTTATCTGGAGTAATAGAAAATGTATGTATGACAGTTTAAGCAACCAGTCAATTCTTAATAAAATAATATTTACACTGTAGAGATAGCAATGTACAAAGTCTATATTACTCCACAGAAAACGTTTACACTGAATTGTATTTTTAAGTAATAATAATAGTAAAGATAATATAATATAATTAACTTTTACAACACTGTTCGTTTTGTTTTACAGTGAACTTTTGTACTTTATGTGTTGTGCTAAGGAATTTTATTACTTATGTAATTCTGTGATGTATCAAAAATGTATTATTCCTATCTTAATAGATGTTGAGATTCACTGTTTATGAAATATAATTATGTCAACAAGGTACGGAAGCAACAAATTACTACTTCTTCTGCTTCAGGAGTTACAAGTCAAAATAAGTAACCCAGCATGAAGATATAGTACTATTCCTCGTATTTATATTTCTAATTAGTATTTTATGAGCTGGTCCATATCTACCATCATATTTCGAAAGTTTAACGAACCTGTATTCAATGGAGTCATACGACTCACAGTCACAGTCCTTGTTTGGGAGTCAAGGGTATTACAGGTGTATCGTTGTTTTATTTATATTTATTATAACTTATAAATACCTTAAAATACTATGTATTTGTTATACTTGTATGTTTGTATTTTTATTACTGAGTGCAATATGAAACAGTTTGCAGCCACCTCGACATTTCATGTAGATACCAAGTTTATTGAATATAACCACAGCCATTTTCCTAACGGTCATCTTCAAAATCTCTCAATTTCTCCATTGTACCACCTCTTATTTGCAATTACAATATAATACAAGACTAACTAACCGTCAGTGTCAAGAGACTATGATGTCATAATTTCGCGCCTCAAATCCAATTAAACCAAAACACAACCTACATTAGCTTTGATGATATTGTTCTTATAGATGGTATATAGTGCTATCGAAAATGATTGAAACACACGTGACCCAAATTTATCCCCATTATTATCAACGATATATTCCGTTTTGTCCGCAAATCTGTTGTTTATCAATACTTACATTTCCCGAGTTCATTAGGGGTGCGTGCACTTTTTTCCTGTAAACTGTCATTTTTATTGCTTTTGTTTCGTATGTTCCCTGTTTCTGTTTTAGTAAACTTAACGTAATAACAGTTTTTTTAAGACTGCAAGGTCATAATGGATCGTTCTATTAAGCGAAACAATCAAATGCAAAAGTTTTGTTTTGAACACGGGTAGAATTTTACGTTGACAGTACACAGTAGAACGGCGTCACCAAAATGGTGTTTGAGAGTACACCAATCGTTCTATAGAGGAAAGTCTAAGAGCAGAGCACCTGTGATTGAAGAAGAAACTCTACAATTGCAAGTCCCATTGAATTATTACGATTTTTGTATCGTCAAAGAGGTAACTGTAAGGTAGCATAATGATGTTTTTGTAACTGAGTTACTGAACATTTACATTGTAGGTTTTATGTACGGTAGGTGTCAGAAAACTTTCAAAAAAGTAAAGTGTAAGAAGTTTAAAGGTTGCCAGCAGATTTTGAAAAGCGTCGACAATATTGTAGATGGTTTAATGACATCCTCGACAACGATAACATTTTAGATATGATATTTTTAAGCAAATATACAGAGGCACTACATTAGCTTCCAAAACTATCGACGTCAATCAAATCAATCAAATTTACGCACAATATAAATCGCAATTTACAACACGAAAAGTCTGCTAAGGTATTTTTAAATTTCCCGCACTATTGAAATACCAATGCTCGCCACTGAAAATTAGTATGAATCAATCATTTTCGATCGCACTTTACTTAGGATGTACACAAGATTCTTTATAAATTTAAGATGCAGTTAACGATTCTATAATGGAATAATGCAATTTTACTCGCGAAAGAAAAAATATACAGGGTGCTCCGTTTAAAATGACAACTTCGATAACCACCTTTATAAATCAAAAGTAGCTTATATCATACAAAATACGTTATCTCTAACGGAAAAGACTCCTGTATATGTCTTGTATATTTCTTTAAATTTAATATAAGTGGTAGATAATAAAAATAACCCTTATGTGGTGTCTCAATGCAATGCAATGCAATGCAATCTCGATTACAATAGTATCGTCTCGTTTGAAACCCAGAAAGCTGAGGGAAATGAAAATAATGATACTTATCGATGAGACGGAATGATTCATAAATGTTTAACATCGCCGTAGCCACATAACTGAATTATCTTACACAACTAATTGGAGCGGCCTTCAGATAAAACTCATTATTTACTTTTTTATCAATAACTCGATAACGATGGACAATCGGAAAAATTGCCACTCTTCATTTTCAGTTGGTTTTAGCCCTATGAATCGAATTCCAAGAACCCTGTATATGAAACTGTTAGATAATCCGAATAATTTCAACAGAAACAGTATTATTCTATATTTTGTCAACCGTGTATTTAACTTATTTACGTCTACATATGATATGTAAATTTGAACAGCACCTTCTGGAAAGTGCTACGTAGATAGCTAATTAACATTCACAAAAGCTACAAAATGCATGTTACTTTAGTATATACTTATGCAAGTGGGCTCCTAATAGTTAACACAAACAGTCTCGTCTATCGCGAAGGCTTAAAAAGTTTATAATTGGCCAGTTTGTTAACAACGGATATTTTCAAGCAGTCGCAAAATAAATATGTTTATTCAGCAGGTTATTCTTTAAAACAGCGAGAAGATATTTTAGGTCGTTATAGGAGGCCATGCAAAAATAAAATTTATGTAATCCAGGCAATCTGCGTAAATATTTGATACCGAAGAACAGCGAATTCAAATCAACACCGCGGTGAAACTGTGCAAGCAACAGACAGCATTATTAATCAAGTTCATGGTTTATATGCAGCAAGTTTAGAGAAATGATAAATCACATATTATAACTCGGAAAATGTACAATTCTATGTATTATGAATATTGATTAACCTACGTAAAAAAAGTAATTTACTCATACATATTGATCAGCATGACGTGCATATTTACATAGCGGTATTTACTATTACACTGGGATCATACTGTATTAGCATAGAATTGTTGATTTTAAGGGTTTTAAGGCAACTCGAAAATGGCAGCTTCTTATTTTTTAATTGTAAAGATACGCAAAAACTTGTTAATAAGCTGAACTGAAACATCTAAGAAATCAAAATATTTTTAAAGCGTATATAGTCAAACTTCAAATTGTACTTGTAGAACAAGCCACTTGTAACTCGGCTTCAAGCACCGGCAGCATTCAGATAAATTTACATATGGCAAAGAGGCGGAGGTTACCCAGGGGTTGTGACTCATGCAAGAAGCTTAAATTCTCTGTTTTTAATTTAATGTTTAATATAACAATGTTTAGTTGAGCTATTCTTATTTATGTTAAACCTAGTAAACTATGTATCAAAATTAGCTTGCTTGAATAATAAGTTAATTTTTAGAGATTAGATTAGCCAGGGATGAGCAACCTTTTTTTACAATGGGCCAACTACAAATTTAAAAATGTTCTGCGGGCCGCATATAAGAAACATATTAAAATATGAACACTAGATGATAAACTCAAATTATCTCGTTATTAATAAAATGAACAAAATAACAACACAAATAAAACATATAATAGAAATAGTATAAAAAAAACAAAAAGTAATTATTATGGAAGAAATCTTAAACAAATTTTAATGAGAAGTTTGGCATTCCTTCTTTGCAATCAATTGGTCTACACAGGGTATATCAGAAACAGGTACAAATATTAAATCCGATGGTAGATTACAAAATATATAAAATAAAAAAAAACATTTCTTTGGCAATGGGACCCTTAAGATATGAGAAAATAATAATTGAAAATTTGACCCAAAATTGTTTGAATACAGCAGAATAATAACAAAAATTTAAGTTCAAAGACATGTTATGCAAAGGAGAGTAAGGTAGAAGTGCAAAAAACTTTCTTATCACCTGCCACAACCCAATACTATTAGGTAGGTCAGTAATTTCTATTCAGTCTGTTGTTGAAGCTGGAAAGCAGTGTTTCAACCAAAATGGAAAATTTTACGACCATTGAACTTACTGATGTTGTTCTTATTTATGGGGAAGCTTAAGGAAACGCTCTAAGGGCAAGGCAAATGTGAGCGATATCCTCAGCGCCGCGTTCCAAACAGCCGTGCATTTACTACAACAGTCCAACATTTACGGGATTATGGCACGTATCAACCATAAAAACATCATCGCGGTAGTCCAAGAGCAGAAAGGGTCGTTAATGTAGAACAGCATGTCTTGGAATTAGTGGAGGAAAGTCCTAGTGTTAGCACTAGAAGACTTGCGTTACAAAGTGGCGTTTCTCATTCTACTGTTTGGCGGATTTTGCGGGATCAGGGACTATATCCTTACCACGTTCAACGCGTTCAAGGTTTGCAACCAGCGGATTATGTACGTCGGCACGATTTATGTGAATGGCTTCTTCAAAAGTGCAATTTTTATGAAATCGGAACTGCTTTAAAATATATTCATATATTTTTTGTAATTTAATAGCCTTTTTTCTAATTTAACACATAAAAATATATATTTCAAAAGTTAAAAAGTAAAGCTTTGACGGGCCGCACGGAAAAGTGAGCCGGGCCGCATGCGGCCCGCGGGCCGCGTGTTGCTCATCCCTGGATTAGACCATTGTCTTATTGTCTGCCTTAATACCATAATGTTTAAACTTAAGACGTAAACAGGGCAAATCAGTTGTTAATGAACTTCTCTGCGAAGTAGATATTTATTTTTACTTTATATAAGAATGCGGACACCGTGGACTGATAGCGAACACTTAATTCGGCGAGAAATATATCAAATGTACCGGGAAAACTGCTTGATTGCGATAAACTTCTTAAATTAAAGATTCAACATAGATTATATTGCAATAAAGTGTTCCGAAAGTACATTGCTGGGAATTATTAAACGTATGGGATTTAAACATAGAACTATAAACAAGCGTCAAGTCAGTATGGAATCAAACCGATTACAAGCGTGGAGCCGCATGTATCTCCAGAATATCAAAACATATCGCCAAGAAAATAGAAATATATGTTACTTATGCGAAATTTGGTACGACTCTCACGATATTGTACAGAATAGACAATTCCAGTCAGTGTAAAACAAATACGCCAAAAAAATAGTATATTTTATGTTTCATGTAATATTAAAATTCGTGCAGCTTCTAGCCTATGCCGACGACATAGACATAATAACGAGAGGAATAATCGACAACAAAGAGGCGTTTGTTAGTTTGGAACAAGCCGCCAACATCATGGGACTTGAAGTAAATGAAAAGAAAACAAAATTCATGACGATACCAAGATCGGAAGCGCGCCATAATAGAATAGAAGAAAACATCACTATCGACGTATACAACTTAGAAGCTGTACGGCAGTTTCTGTACTTAGGCTCCCTGATCAAGGATGAATCTAACACCAACCTAGAGATTAACAGAAGAATTATGGCATTAGAAAGCAACTCATCTCCCATATTCCCACCGGAAATCCAAAATAATCCTTTACAAAACAGTACTGAGACCAGTAACATATGGTTCTGAAACCTGGCTACTAACCAAAGCTGATGAGTTTCTTCGAAAAGAAGATCCTAAGGAAAATCTACGACCCTATCCAAGAACATAATACCTGGCGAAGGCGATACAACCACGAGATATACCAACTATAAGGTGATACAGATATAGTAAGAATAATTATAATTGGACGACTAGTATGGGCAGGGCACGTCATGAAGATGGACGATGCCCAACCAACTAAAAAGCTGTTGATGGTAAGCCAAGAGGAAAAGGACAGTCGAGAATCCCAAGCGATGATGGTTAGATGCAGTGGAAAGGGATTTGAAGAATACCGTCGTCATAAACTGGAGAGCTAAAGCGCAGGATAGAGACGCCTGGAAAACCCTCCTAGAAGAAGCCAAGGCCCACCAAGGGCTGTAGCGGCAAAGATATTGATGATGTAATATTAATTCTATGTTGTAATTGTATTATTACGAAAAAGTGTGAATAAATATTTATACCTAAATAAATTGGATATTTGAAAATGTTGAACTTTCAAATGAAATTCCTAAAGTCGGGTCTGATATTTTACCTGCATTTACAATTTAGTTAAATGTTAACCAGGCACCTTTCGACGAGGAAATAACGATATAACTTAAAGGAAACTATACAGCCATATAAATTGAAATATCCCACTAATTTATACAGAGTTTTTCAAATATGCTAAGGCAGTTCGTAAGACTTTAATGTTCTATATCGTTTTACGATTACTCCAACTCTGGGTGAAGTAGTATCTAGTTTTAGAATTTATGTCTTAAACTGTTTTTAAAATAATTCCAATAATACGGTCATTTACGGTTAACTTATACAGCCTGTATTTGGTAACTACAACTTCTTCTTCGTGTGTGTACAAGATTGTATTCCTACATAGAACGTGTCCAAAAATGACAAATGGCAGGTTCATTGTTTTTCACAATAATGATGGTTAAAAAAGGGGGTACATTTAGACTTCAAGTACTGACGTATCACATAACAATTTTGTTAGTATCGATTTGCATTAAATTAAAAAAAAATAAATAAATTCAGAGCAGTCGGTAGGGTAGCGACCAGAGCCTTTGGCTTTGCAGCTATTCTGCCAGAAGCAAATGAGATATAAAGAGGTATACGACTGTATTTGCATATACGAGGTGATCCGAAAACGACAAACTGCAGTTCCATTATTTTTCAAAATAATGCAATATTTGGATTCTCAGTGTGTATTTAAACATAATAAATGTTATTACTATTGATCAACAATAAATTAAGAACCGGCAGTAGAGTAGTGGTCAGGGCCTTTAGCTTTGAACCCATTCTTTCAAAAATAAACGGGTTCAAACTTTCTTCGAGGTTTTCTTATTTTAGGACAGCAGAGTTTTTAGTATAGTTTCTTCAAAAAGCATGTTATACATGTGAAATAGCAATTAGAGTGCTCACCCGCGGAAAAGTGCGGTAGCAAGGGAATCAAAGTTACCACAATTAGTATTATAGAAAAGCTAATACAATCAAAATATACAGAGTGATTCATCTTGATTCATTCGAACGAGTAGGCAACCCAAAATACATGCCGTAAGGTATTGCAATATCTAAATTTTTATTGACGGAATTTTGCCTCAGAGTTTTTATTCTACTAATCTTTTAATTAAAGTAAGTGTGACAGGAAACATTCCTGTTTATAAACATCTACGTTTAATTATTTCATATATGTATCATAAAATAGCACATTTAGTAATGCAGAAAATTTTCAAAAAGCTTTCCTTTAATTCTTAGCTGTTAAGCATATTAAACAGACATTTCGACTTCGTAATACCATCAATACAAATTTAGATATCATAGTATCTTGTGATATGTATGTTGGGTTGCCTATTTATTTTTATAGTAGGCCCATACTCTCTCATGAATCACTCTGTACAACGTGTCGATATTTCCGTATATAAAAGCTGAGTGTAGAAATTAGTTGTACGCGTAGTATAAGTAAAATTTAATGTTTGTATTATAAAAGACAATACCAAGGAAAATTTTATTTTACAAACCGGTTAATACAGCATTTGTCAAAAACAACTAAATTAATAATGTGCCTATTATTTACTAAACTTTTATTACAATCAAGCTTTTATTAAATAAATATTAGCGTTTAAAGCAGTTATTCCACATTTTATGACCACTCGGTGTACGTATTGTTTTCTTCTTATCAGTTAAAATACGGTTAGCGGATGTGGGAGCACAGAGATAATAGATAAAATAACAACAGCCGTAGTTCGTCAGTAAAGCTTACTGATTTTTTGATTCAAGGTGAGTTTGCTGGTAAGTCCATATGTTTGCTTATGAAGCATGGGCTAAAAACTCAGTAATATACAAAATTATGGAGTTGCTTATGTCAGTTTTCTATCTAAAAATTATGAACGATTACTATAAGTTTAAAATCTACGTTATTGTGCAAAAAACCAGGGCAAAAATTGAAGTGTCCCCTCAGCTTCTGCGATAACATATCTGAACGTCTCCACGGTTTTTCCACTCAGGCTAGGTATTATCCATGTCATACTCTTAAAATACCATAATTTGGATATTCACTTAAACTTTCTATAGTTGATATTATATAACTCTACACCATCGATCAAATTCTATCAAATAAATCCAAACATTATTGATTAACTTTTGAAAATAGTTTGTGTGAAATAGTATCTATTTTTTAATTGCAAGTCATCTGTATTACTTCTATTTTTTTCTGACAGACCAATTTTGTTTATCATGTATAGATGAGTTGTGCAAATCTGTATTCCTGATTACCTTGAAATGATATAACACTTTTGAAGCAATAATTAATAATAATTTAAATGTTCGATTTAATTTCCACTTTTGGACACGAGGCTTCACTTAAATGTTTAAATCGATTGTTGAGCAAACCGCGTGTAAAATTTGATTTACAATTAATTGCCAGGTTTAGTGGCCATAAAATGAAAAACTGTTGGCAAAGCTACTGCGTCACGTTCGATATGTAACGAACGCAATTCTTCAATTATCTCCATGTAACAGTACACCGACTCGACGTGTAATAGAAGTGCATTCATGTCTGCATGCCTTGCAAGCCTGATGCAACTTTACTTTAAAATTACTGCTTAATTTGGGGTTGCTCATTGATTTTACAACGTGGGAAGCCTTTCAAAAATAGGCTTTCCTGGGACATTTATTTGAGTTCATACAGTAGATAAAGGTGAAAATAATGATTTTAAAATTAAAAAATTGATGAATGACTGGATAATCTAATATTATAAATGCTGTTCTACTACCAATGAGCCAGTGGCGTAGATAAGGGAAATATTACCAAATTGTTTGCAAATGCGATTCCATAATAGCTGTCAACTCATCACCTCACGAAACATGAGTAAATTTATTGTAATTTCAGGCAAAATCTTCCCTATCTGAAAACCCCGACTACGCCACTGGAATGATCCAACTGCCACCAGCCAACATCAATGCAATTGACCATGAATGTTTAGTATCTAATTTTTCGAGTAGGTGCTATGTTATGATTTTTTATGGTTTATTTCTCAACAGTAAGCATTGAAACTGATATAGCAACCATAAAATTTGTTGTTGTAGCAGAACATCTATTAAGAATACAGACGTTTATGAGGGAAAACATATAAAAATAATCGTTTTATAGCATATAGTATTGGTTTCCGATGTAAAAATATCAGGAAAATGCTAAGAAAACTAGAAAACTGTAAAAAGAAAAATCAAAGTAATGTAAAGTGGGAGGTAAGGAAACTGCACGAATATTCGTTGACATAGTAGTAACTGTTGTATTTAAGTTTATTATATGAGTATTGCAAATGCAAATTAAAAGTTTGAGGTATGTTTCACTATACAGGCTCTCCCATCGGTGTGTGGACAGATGATAGCTCCTCATTCAGGCAGTATATTATGATTATGTTTTCTCTAGATACTATGTACACCCCTTGTGCATATTTTAAAATTATGTTCGTTTATACAGAGTACTACACCAAACATATCTTCTTATGAAACACCCAGTATATTATTTTTGAAAAGCCACTTTAGTGCTGTACAAACTGATATAAAACCATATACGGCTGTTTTCATCGTTCTCCCACTAGAGCGAGTTAATGCCAGTGGTCAAACTGTTTGAGATATTGATATCGGAATTATACAGAAAATAAGGTTTTTAGTGCAGTTCCATATATTCATAGCAACATTACAAATACTATTTTAATGTTTAGACATTAAAATCAGTTAAAAACTTTGAAGCTCTGTAACTTTTTTCTTATTTACTTTAATCTACACAACCTGTATACTTAAAATATATAGGGTGTTGCATTTAAAAAATCATGTTTTCAAAGTTTCGCAAAAGTTAATTAACCCTATATATAATAAAACAAACAGGAATTTTGCCACGAATGTATGGAATCTGGCCCCTCTAGCGTGAGAACGATTAAAAACATTCCTCTACAGTTTTATATCAATTTGATCAGAATTCAGGTGGCTTTTTAAGAATGCCATAATATACTGGGTGTTTATTTTAAAAACAACTGTTTAGTGAAACACTCTCTGTCTGGCTCTGCAGGCTGTATATATTGTTACATAACAGTGCTCAGCACTGTTGAAAAGTTTTGCCACGTATAGGTGAGCTTATTTAACCCCAAAATTAGCTAGTGAGTTTTTTTAATTTGACACTTATGGAAATGCATATAGGTTTTCGAAGGTTTTTTATATCACTTCACTAAACTAATAATAACTTTTTTGTTTCTTGTCCCATTTTCATAAAATTTGTTGTTTGAGAAATCTAAAAGTCTAAGCTTAATTTTCAGTTGAGAAAAATGTACAATTACTTGTGAAAACTGAATGACATCTAGCCAAGAAGTGGAAAATCGTATTTAAAAAATGTAAATTAGGGTATATCTTGAAAACGAGCTCGTTAACGTAAGTTTTTGTCCGCTTCTGAACCAGTATTTTATTTTCCAAAAAAGTATATTTAAACTTTTTTTCAAAAAATCAATATTTAAACAATACAGAATGGTCACTCCCGAATGTATGAATGGCAAGCTCGACACCCTTAAGGTAAAAGAGAAATTGATAAATAAAGAAAGAAAGAACAGTTAAATTAAATATGTACACCTAATTTACAAATTTTCCACCAAATTTTTCACTTCTGGGTCAAATTTCATTTACTTTTCACACACAACTATACATTTTGTTTAACTGGGTTTTCAACGCAGTTTATTAAAATCGGTCAAGAAACAACAACGTTATTAATATTTTGTGAATTGATTTCTAAAAATTTGAAGCGCGTTACCTCCGTAACAACGGCGAATTAAAGAAAATTACTAGGTGATTTAGGGGTAAAATATCCTCAGCCATATGTGGTTAAAGTATTTCGCGCATTTTTAGAATCACCCTGTATATCAAATTAAAATATCGATCTGTATTACACTTTCATGTTCCATAACAAATGGGCAAACGTAAATATATTTGTTGTACATAATTTTAGAAAAATACGCGTTTTTAATGTTAGAAATTATTCTGTTCAAGAATAGTGTTCAAACATAGATATTTCTTACTGAGTTAGTAGAAACATATGTGTCTAAAGTTTAGGGCTAGTCTGCTGATCAGTTTCTTATATATGGTATAAAGGGTCCTTGAAGAGACCACTATATAACTGATACCAAACAGACTCCATACCTTTATCTAGAATCTACATACATGTTTAAATTTAGAATTAAAACTTGATGTAAATTCACAAAAGTATGTAAATATTTTGTTATTTTGCTCAACATACTGAAAAAGAAATGTTTAAAATATAAGATTTCTAAAACGCATTGCAACATTACTGACGTCAATTGATGTACCTCACTAACGTACATAGCTGTCCATTTGTAATGCAAATCTTTATTTTACACAAGTTTATTTACATTCACTAGTTGATGAAGCTGTAAAATGTTATCAGCGGATGCGTCGCATAGGTAGCAATAAAAACTTAAAATAGGTGTGCTATTGAGTAGATAAGGGACTCACTTTTTTAATTCGAGTTTGATTGGGGTAGTCATAGATTTTTTGATACATGAGAGATCTGCATTTGTCAATGGTATATCGTTAATCCTGTAAAACAATAGTTATGCAATGCAAAATCAATTATTCAACTAACTGTGGTTGACGTTTCTTTACCGGCTGCTATCACAATGGAAGAATGGTTGAGGAGGTAGTAGCTATAGGTAGACGTCTTAAAAACCGGTTCAGCTTTGATTTTGAGCCCACATTGTGCTATTGTTAATGGCGACATGTTTTTTGTTCATCTTTTGAGTTCTCAAATTTTTTGCAATAACTTGAAAAGTTTCTTATATTTTACATGAAAACTGACACGTAGGATGCTTGACTAGTATCCTAAAATACTTCATCAGAGTTCGGTGGTGAAAAATATTTTTAGCACCTGCACATTACACACGAAGAATGTGCATACATTAACATTGGGTGAACGTTCTACAAAATGCTAACCAGAGCATATCCTATTGAAGGCATTAACGCCGTTGCATTAAAAATACCCTGTGCGCCAAAAATAAATTTTCGTTAAAACATGCACTTTTACAAATTTGTACTAAAAGTAAATTCAATTCTACCAGGGGTGCGTTTTGCCTAAAGTGGGCACAGCTAACATATGTACTTTTCGTGGCAGACAGTTCACCGACCACGTGTAAAAGTCTCCGCGTCTGCATGATGAAACCGAACCTAACACTTACTATTTTATGGTCGATATGGATGATGCAAGAGCTGTTCAGCGACGCCGACGTCTCGACGCCTGAACTATGAATAAATGTTCGGAATAAACACCACGTGTACAGCGGAAACACGTACCAGGAATGCAATTCCTGTATTAACAACGCTGGTTTTTGATAACTAATCTTAATATAGGAAATATAGACATACCAAGCAATCCACGTGGTCAATTTTTTAAAATTGAAAGTTGCCGGCACTTCCACTACGGCGTGACTTAACCGAATCGCGCGCGCGGTAAAATTGACTTCCAACGGTTCGTGCGGTGTTATTTACTATCTTGTACTACTACCACCGAAAGTTCCCGAACGAACGAGTCTTGTATCGAATTTTATGAATTGGAGGCTGATGCAATTTTGCGACCGAATTTCCCGGATTATCTAAAAGCGAATTTCCCTCTAATTTTCCTGAGCGATGAAAGCGCCCTCTGTACCGATTAAGTTTGATATGCATATGCATTTACGCGATTAAATTTTGTGGTTGGGAAAAATTATGAGTCTGAAAATACCTGATAAGGAGCAAAATCATGTGCATATGGTACTGTTGATAGTGATATCAAACATTAATGATATGAGCATAGCAATTCACGATAAAAGCTTATTTATTAATTCCATTCTTTAGTTTGTATGAAAAACCAGCAAGACATCAAGCCTGCAAGGGTCTATTGGCATGCAAAGAGTATTTTACTGTTACAATGTCAAATTATTAATAAATATTTTATTATATTTTTAAGAGCAATACTTTCCACTATAATAAAGCTATGGATTACTTTTGAAATGTAACATATAAAGGGTGTTTCAGAATAACGTCCCGGAACTTTAAGAGCATACCGAACTTGTCAAAATACGATAAAATTATACAGGGTGTTCCAGGGCGTGAGGTCACTACTTCGTGTACGTAATCCTTAGACCAAATGTAATTAAAAATTTTAATAAAGTCATGCCTTAAAGTAAATCTTGTTCAAAATACAGAGTGTTAAGTATTATTTATTGAATAATTACAATTTCAGAAAAGTCAATGTTTATTTTTATTTTAGTTGTCCCACGACGTGAGGTCACTACTTTACCTACGTGTAGAAGAGGTCAAAAGAAGTTGAAACTAAACAGTGTCATTTTCTCTAAATCGACTATTAAAGAAGTTATGGCCTGTTTTAGTTAAATACTGAAACAGCCGAAACAATAAATGATATTAAGTGGTATTCAATACAAACTGTCTACGTTACTATGGAAATGATATTATTTACTTGTATGTCAAACAGTAGATCATCTTAAAATTGATTTCTCTGCTTGCGCTTATTAACAGTGTTGATAATGTTCACTTCTACAGCGCGAGAGTACGCCGATATCCATTACATGTACGGTTTTTGTGATGGAAACCAAGTAGCGGCTGCTCGAGAATATGGGTTGAGATTTCGAAACCAACGACTACCAGACCGACGAGGTTTCCAACGACTGCACAACTACCTACGTGAACACGGAACTTTCTATTTCATATACAGCCTGTTCAAGCCCTCTTACCTACAGATTTCACTAGTCGTATGGAAATTTGCGCTGCATTATTCAAAATCGAAACCTACGTAATAGAATTTTATTCAAGAATGAGGCTACATTTATAAGGAATGGATTAATGAACAGAAAGAACAGCCAACTCTTAAGATTTGAAAAATCCACACGAAATTACAGTGTCAAATTATCAACATAGGTTTTCAGGGAATATCTGGTGTGGAATTGCTCATTGGTCCATTCGTTTTTGAGAACCATTTAACCACCGACGAAGGACGCATAATTGGTATAGGAGAACAGCTCCTCTGCCCCCCAAGATCTGCGGACTTAACTTGTTTATATTATTATTTGTGGGGCCATATGAGACATATGGTATACCAAACGCCATCAGAGACTGTTGATGATCTTAGGTGACGCATTTTTGAGGCAGCAGAACTAATTCTTAATAACAGTGATATGTAACATCGTTATGTTCGTTTGATTTGGCCGATTCGTACAAATTAAAGTTTTATTTTAATTGCCGTTCTTAAGTCAATTACTATTTTATTATTTTTAAAGATTAAGTTATGGGAGGCCACTTTCGAAACTTAATTGAACGCTAACATGTATGTTTAGTCTGTTTAGCGCCAACCGAAAACAGTTCTTAGAATTCCTCGTTTGCAGAATGGCCTGGAAGTTCCACGTGCAAGATTTGTTCTAGAATTGTTGCACCATATTTCGCAATATGATGAAATATTCCAGCGGTTTCGAGATTCGCGTTGCGTTTTCTAGTCAGTCGATTTAATATCTTCGCTCGACCCGGTTGCTTGCAAGGCAAAAGTAAGCGCTAGCTTCTGGCAGTGAACGCACGTGGTTTTTGGAAACCGAGTTGTTGGCAGCTCTCTTCTGCTAAATGGATATACCGTGTCGTTTTTTGCCTTAGCCAGAAGAATCTTTCGGATTAAAAACATTAGCAGAGTGTCAGCTTGTTTCGGGTTTCATTTTATTGGATTAAAATGCTGAACCCTTTTTTAAGCAACGCAAAACGACCTTCACTCGCCAATTGCCATTTTTTTGTGTTCAGTGTAAACTATGATTGTAAATTGTAATTTTTGTAAACTCGAACGTCACCGGCTGCGTAGATCTGTTCATTAAAGTAAATGCCGCAAGCCAGGGGCGGGCGAGCCTGTTGCTTTGGACGTTCCAACAATCCTTTGTTTAGCCCATAGTTGTTTTTCTTGTTTGTTCTAAATTGCATTATTTGTGTGTTATATTTTACTCAATAGATTTAGATGCAGTTAAACTGTAGTACGATCTTTTATTTCTGTGTATTTTTATTGTATTGTGTCCATGAACTTTGTAAGCTATATATACAGGAGGAGCCACAATAAAGGTGAGTCCCATTCCCGTTAGCTGCTGGCTTCTCGGCCTTCCACGAAAACCTGCAATCAGCTGTGATTTGGAAGGTGGCGCCCTCTAATTTTGACCTACTCTGTACACAACTAGGTACGATTTCCCTCCCGTAAGCGTTTCTCGTGGACCACCCCTACTCCTCTGGGTTAGCCGAAGGCCTTTTCCAGCTTGCCTGTTGCGGATCGACGAAGAAGCTCGTTTGGCCCGTAACAACGTAGGGCAACCAGATCTCTCTTAAGAAGAGCCAGAATGTATTTCGAGAGCAACGATGGCCATTTTGAACAATCTTTATAGTGAATTTAAACTAAAATAAAAATAAATATTGACTTTTCGAAATTGTAATTATTTAATAAATAATGATTTAACACTCTGTATTTTGAAAACGGTTTACTTTGGGGCATAACTTTATTAGAATTTTTAACTATATTTGGTCTAAAGATTACGTAAACGAAGTAGTGAGCTTACGTCGTGGGACATCCTATTCAAACTTAGGTCAAAATATATAGAGTCCGTTCCAATTGATAAGGTGAAAGCAAACGATGCTTAATGGCAAAAGTAGGCTTATTGTAATCTGTATTGTACCCAAAGTTTACTTGCAAGGTAAATGATAGGTGACCAAAATGCCAGCTTAAGCTGATTCAATAAGCAGGTAGGTGAGACTGTGTTGCAAGAGACCCGCTTTGTCTACAAAACACTCGCCATATCAAGTGGAACAAGCTCTACCCAAACAGAGTTGGCCTTCAAAGACTTCAAAAATGTAATTTTTATTGAATATTTCCAGAGCTAATAAATCTATCATCACCAAATTTGGTATAGAACTAGAGGTAAGTAAGAGCTTAATTTGAAAACCACTCTAGAGGGGGGTTTCTAAGGGGTTGGGGTGGTTTTCATCCACAAACTGTTTTGTGCGTAACCCAATTTTAATTTAATGCAGTTTATTTAATAGAAAAATCTGTTACAAACACTTTTCGTCGGTGTAATTTTTTTTCATAAGATCACTATTTTGTTAGTAAAATATAAGAAACGTAATATTTTAATTCGAAATGCACAGTAGGCATTTCTTGTAATAAGTCTAGTTGGACTAAAATATTATCATTTAAATTGCTGACTGTTTTTAAAAATAATTCATGAAATTTTATAAAATTATCAAATTAATATAAAAAAAAACTGTAATTTTAGATTGAACCAGCAGGGACCGCGGTGGTCGAGTGCGAGAACGCATTGACCACTCGAGGTCACACTGAATTGCGCTTGTTCCGGCGTTTAGGGTGCATGCTGCATGAATGGTTAGTGTGTAAGGGACGCCCGCACCCCCCTGAAGTAATGCGAAAGCGGTACCGGGGGGGGGGGGAACGGTAGTATGAATGAAAAAAAAAAGATTGAACCAGCAATAGCAAAGTCAAAGAAAATACGTACAAAAATTAAAATCAATAAGGAGTCATAATAAATCCGTAAAATTTCCACCGTTTGTATTTAAATAAGCCGTTAATCTTCTGGTTAAATATTGTCGTACTCTTTCAAAAATCCCTTGTGTATTTCTAATAACATTACAATGATGCAAAGCGTTGTTGTAAACTATTTAAGTCATCAACAAGAAATACATACACAAGACTTTTGAGGTGGCCCCATAGGAAAACAATCCAAGGGATTTAAGTCTGGTGATCTAGGTGCCCAAGCTGTTTGTCCTTCTCGCTCAATATACCTTTGCCCAAAAACACGATTTTAATGATTTCTCAATATTAATGGAAAATGTGCATAAACCCACATATTTTCCCTGATATTTAAAGGAATGTCTTCCAGCAACAGTGGTAAGTCCTGTAGTAGAGACTACCAATAATTTCCATATTTAGTAGTGGTGGCAGTATAGCAGGTCCCAACAATACATCACCAGCAATACTTGTCAATACATTAAGAGAACATTTCCGTTGACGTCTGGTAAAAATCCAAAGTATTTAAGTGTGGCGATTAAGACGGCCAAGCACTTAATCCCCCCTCGCTCAATCTACCATTACCCAAAAACATTATTTAAATGATTTCTCACTATCAATGGAAAATGGACTGGAACACCATCGTGCATAAACTTACATATTTTCACGGATTTTTAAAGGAATGTCTTCCAGCAACAGTGGTAAGTTCTGTCGTAGAGACTACAGATAATTTCCATATTCAGTCGTGGTAGAAGCATAAAAGGTCCCAACAATACATCACCAGCAATACCTGTCCATAAATTAAGAGATTTTTGCCAGACATTAACGCAACTGTATGTTGCGTTAATGTCTGGCAAAAATCCAAGGGATTTAAATGTGATGATTAAGGTGGCCAAGCACTTGGTCCCCTCACTCAATCTATCATTGCCCAACAACATTATTTGAATGATTTCTCGCTATCATTAGAAACTGGGCTGGAAGAAGATCATTCATATTTTCACGGATACTTAAAGGAATGTCTTCCAGCTACAGTGGTAAGTCCTGTCGTAAAGCCTACAGATAATGTCCATATTCAGTTGTGGTGGAAGAATAAAAAGTCCCAACAATACATCACCAGCAATACCTTCTCATACATTAAGAGAACATTTCCGTTGACGTCTGGATTCTCTGATGACATTTAGATTTTTGTCATACTAGACATGACCTATTAAATCATTCTTCGGTTTTAAACAATGCCAAACTTTTAATATTTGTGTATTTACCACAAAATCCAACTCTTGCATGATAATCATTAATGCTAGGGTATGCACACGTTGAAAATGGTATGGGCGTAAGTGATGGTCATGCAGTATGCGTCATACTGCCGAATGAGAAATAATTACTCTTTTGGATAACTGCCTGGTACTACATTCAGGTTTAGCTTCGACTGTTTTTTAAAATAATTTCTTCCACTGCTGGTGACGTTGACGACCTTGTTGCACTCGAATTCCCACTATTTTTTAAATGAAACCGATTGAATACGTGTGTGTCAAATAAATACAACACACTTGTGATAATAATCTATCAACTTTTAAAATTGTACTTACCTCTTTCCCTAGGTCGCCGATGAATATTTTTAAGATTTAAATCATAGTGTTACTCGGTTGAGAAAAGACTCATGGTATAATAATTCAGCGTCCTAACAATTACCATTAGCCTTACCATACATAAAAAGCATGTCAGTTAATTCCTCAAGTGTAAAGTTATTCAGTTCAGGTTTTGACTAACAATAAAAAGCAATCAGAAACTGTCAACGATCTGAATTTTATTGATTGAGGTCTGCCAGATCTATCGACTCGCAAAAAAAAGTGAAACAGACAATAAATATTTCTAAAAAATGTTTCTATTACATAAATTGTATTACAATCAAATTGGGTTATGGTAAACACAAAAAAGTTTAGGGATGAAAATTGAAAACCATCCCCAAGCCCTTAGAAATATTCTTCCAGACGGTTTGTGTTTTTCAAACTGACAGAAATTGCTTACCTGTAATTCTGTACCAAATTTGATGATAATAGCTTCATTAATTCTAGAAATATTCAAGAAAAACAAAATTCTTTGAAGACCTTGATCGCCTATAACTGTGTAAGGTTATACATTTTGATCTATGTTTATGTAGACCTTTAAGTATATTTTAATGGGTTCTATATGCCCTTAACCATAGGCAATAAACACTGTGTTTATTATCCTATGCTTTATTGTTTCGAAACGTTATTCTGAAACACTCTGTATGCTCGAGCAAAATGTATAAATTCTAAATTTTTTACAATAATAATTTATGCTGTTGCAACACAGTAAATATTATTTGTAGCTTAAAAAGATACTCTATACTACTTTTTTTGAGGACCAAGGTTACTACAATTATTGTATTGTAATTATAACTTAATATGTAAGTGTCCGATCCTGTCAAAGTAGATTGTATATGTTCGTGAGTTTTATACTCTTGTATTTGATCGTGTTTTTATGGTTAGCAATTAATTATTTTTACAAGTAGTAGTTACGCCCACTTTATACCTCCAAGCAAAAAACAACTTCAATCAATATTACTATAACATTTACATAATAATAACAAAACTACCCCAGAGAGACATCAATCAAATGTTGTTTGTTAAAGGACTGTGACGTCAGAACGTCGTGCCGCGTTTCTTGTAAATTAAAGTTTAAATATTAAATTTAATTATTATTTTGCTTTACTTAACCAGCAACTATATTAACTTAGTTGCTATAATTTTTATAGTACATAAGTGATAGAGTCGCGATAATATTTTTTTTTATAAATTTATGGTGGTTAATTAATTTTCGTACGTATAATTAGAAGTGCAAACGTATTGTTAAAACAGTTTTAAAAATTGGAAAATAAGAAGTGACGTTTAAAAAATAAATACTCCGAAGTATGTACATATATGGCAATCTTCTCCTTAAAACCAAAAATGTATTCATGAAACCAGTGAAGACAAAGTTCCGCATTTAATATACCATATAAGCTCATATGAAAAATTGTGTGGGTGTGAGTACCTTAAATAAGTTATAAATAAGTATTGCAACCGTATTGATTAGCGTTATTTAGCATATTTACCACAGATAATCTTATTTCTGTATAATATGTATTTCAAACTTTTTAGTAATGTAATAGTGAAAAATGTAGAAAGAAAATGTTAAACTACTTGGTATAGAATTTCCAGACATTAGCAGAATTTCTTGCATGTAGTAAACATGCCGAGGTCTGTTTACATACGAGGGGATATTGATAAGTACTTAGCCTACCATATAAAACGCCACAATTTTCAAAACATAATTTTATTGATTCAGCATAATCTCCTTTAAGACTTATACATTTAGCAGAACGTTCATAAAGTAATACTAAGCCATTAAAAAAATCTTTGTCATGGTCTGCAAACCATTCCTCATATTGCTTCGTTATTTGTCGAAAATCTTTTACGTTTCAAATTTTTTGAGTTTTGGGAACAAATAATAGTCTGACGGTGCTAAATCCGGAGAATAGGGCGAGTGGTCAACCAATTCAAAACCAATTTCATCAATTTTTTGCAGTGCAATCAACCACTTGTGAGTAGGAGCGTTGTGTTGCAAAAGGAGCACACCTCTGGCAAGTTTTCCGCGGCGTTTTTCCACAATTTTCTTAGGTAATTTAGTAGCAACTCAGTATAGTATGCTCCCGTGATAGTTCTACCCCGTTCCAAATAATCTATCAGAATTATCCCATCTTTGTCCCAGAAAACTGAAGCAAGAATCTTGCCAGCCAATTTTTGAACACGGAATTTTTTGGGTCGTGGAGAACGAACATGATTCCACTGTTTGGATTGCTCTTTAGTCTCTGGGTCATAGTGATGGATCGACGTTTCGTCCATAGTAACAAGCCGATCCAAACAGTTTGAGGAATCTTCTGCAAAACGGCGGCAGATTTCCTATAACGTTGTCAGTCGAACGCGCTCCTGATCAACGTTCAAGCATCTTGGAATCCATTTGGCCGAAAACTTTCTCATACCCAGGTCGTTTTGAATGACGTAACACACACGTTCGTAGAAAATGTGCAATGCTTCTGCAATATTTTTAATCCCAATACGTCCATTTTTTAAAATCATATCATGGAGAGAATCAATGTTTTCCGGAGTGGTCACAGAAATTGGTCTTCCAGGGCGGAGCTCATCTTTCACATCTGATCTTCCTCTTTTATATTCCGCAACCCAGTTTTTAATAGTGGCCTATGAAGGACACTGATAACCTAAGGTTTCTATCATAACAGCAAAAATGTATTTGTCCGATAACCCTTTCAAAAATAAATACTTAATAACTGACCGAAACTCGATTTTTTCAAATTCTATCTTTTTCTCCGACATGCTGTTTTCAAAAATTCACAGTTTCATCACCGTTCAACTTATGGATGTCACTCTTTGACAACTTATTATCAACATTTTAAATAAATTGAAAATTTGACATTATACACACCTTATACAGTATTTCTCGGTTATAATAGACCCAGCTATAACCGACTACTGGTTACAATGAAGTAAACTTGAGGTCTCAGCCTAACCTTCTCGGTTATAATGGACCCGACTATAATGGACTACTGGTCACAAAGAACTAAACCTGAGGTCCAATCCTGACATCCTCGGTTATAATGAACCTGGTTATAAAAAACTACTGGTTACAATGAACTAAACCTCAGGTCCCATCCTAACTTCCTCGGTTATAAAGGACCCAGCTATAGTGGACTACTGGTTACAATGAGCTAAACCTGAGCTCCCAACCCATCCTCTTCAGTTATAATGGACCGGGCTATAATGGACTACTGGTTACAAAAAACTAAACCTGAGGTCCCTATCTAACCTTCTTGATAATAATGGGCCAGCCTATAATGGACTATCTGATGTACACGCCTCGACTATTCTATTTGTAAATCATGCTCATTTACTACGGGAGCTCGGTTAACTGTTACTTTAATTGTACCCCAAAGAAAAAGTCGAGTGGAGTGATATCGCAATTTTTTGGTGGTCATGGATGTACAGCTCCTCTTCCAATCCAATTTTCTCCAAATACAGTAATTCCTAACGATTCAACTGTAGTGAGTCTGATACCAACTGGAAACAAACTCTGCGTGCGGGGCACTTTAAATATGATGAAAGCTTACAATTAGTGCATTCCTCTACCGTTGAAAATTATTGCATTAAAATGTATAGTTTGCTTTCAAATAAAGCGCTCTCTAACTTAGAATACCAACTGGAAACAAACTCTGCGTGTGGGGTTCATGTTCTAACCAACGTTTCCGTCGTGCATTTAGTTCTACATCTTCCATGATCTTCTTCATTGCCTCATCGACTTTGCCCCACCAGGATTTTCTCGGCCTTCCTCCCTTTCGTCTTCCCATAGGGCTCCGTTCTGTAACCCTTTTCATCCATCTGTTATTCTCTATCCTTCTAACATGCCGGTACCGTAACTATCTTTTCTCTTCTCCCTATGTATACATGGTGACGTCATTTTCATTTCCCATGCTCTTTCGTTATCCTCGTTTGTTACCCTCCAGCATTGTTAATCTACAGCATCTACCCTAAAACTCCATTTCTGTACGAAATCCGTGGAAGGGTGAAATTATGCTGTGGAATGCAAGGTGCTCTGATATGTAGGATTTTTTCAAATAATTTTGCAATTGTCGGTGACGGGCTAATTGGACGGTAACTGGTAGAGACACATGAGTCTCTTTTTCAAATAAAATAGTATATGTGGCTTTCTATTTGTTTGAAAAATATCCTAATCTCATACACGCGTTGAATACTATAGTTAGATAAGTTATACTTTGCTTGAAGTCGTTCTGACTTGGTGTATTAAATTGTTTAGGAGCTTCTTGAGGGTCGGATCTTTCGTTCTTTGTCACTGCCTCATAGATTTATAGTATGCTAGTATGTTTTTTCGTATTCATTGGATATTCGGTGATGTACACTTTTGGTGGCTAGTTCGATTGGTCTTGTGATTATTTTTGTGAGGTTTTCTATAGCGGAATCAATTTCTTCATTGTTGCTGATTTTACTTGGGCATATTATTTCCTGGTCGATATTGTTCTTAAACTTGTCCCAGTCAATTGGGCCTTTTATAAATTTGAGAAATGTGTCAGTAATTTTAATTTGCTGATTAAAGGAAACTATCACTGGAATATGGTCTGAATCTAATTCCGTGACTACTGTTCCAAAATATCCAAAATGTCAGGACAATGGTCTTCCCTAAATGGTACGTAGGGTGGGTCTGATGGGGCAAGTATTTGGACTATACTTTCAGCAGTGAACATTATTTGGTTGGATCCGTTTAGGTTATTTGATTTGCAGCTCCAGGTTGTAAGTTTACAGTTAAGATCGCCCATTAATAATATACACTCGTTAGTACTAAATATATCTCGTATATCTTCTATGGTTAAGATTTTTATTTGGTTGTTTTTCAAGTATAACTTTGGAAGCCACTGCTTCCATATGTTGTAGAATGGGCATCTGTGTTGCTATAATGTTGCACTTAGCGGTAGAACGTTTACCTTTCATACAGGTGGTCAGGTTTTTCGTGGTTTTCCTGGGTCATACAGTAAATGCTGGCACAGTATTATCTACGAAATTCCATTATCCAATTTTCCTGGTCTTTCCAATTCTTACATTCCCGTTAGTGGCTGAAGAGGAGCTGAGGCTTCCGGTGCGGAACCCGACTGGCCCCTATAGCCACTTGTGGGGAATGAACCTACGTTGATTTTCCTTTCCTTCCTATAACGTGCCTGCCTGCTCTTATGATACTCTGGTATTGTGAACGTTTGACCTTTGACGAAATGCGTTTCTCTAATACACGCTATATCTATTTTCCTGTTAATTGAGAGGTGATTCTTCTTCGGGTTTGTATTTGTGATAGTTGATTTTCGATGATTCTTGCTAAGTATGGGAACCTATGTAGTTAGCTGTGTGATTCTCTCCGCAATTTGCACATTTAGGGTTGTTCGCTGCGGTTTCTTTTTTCTCAGGCGTTCTGAGGTTAGGTGATCTCTGGCACATTTGACGTATTTCGGATCAATATGTTAATAAGGAATATCGCACAGTATTGTATTTATACTGAGGTTGTATATATTATTAATATTTTAAAATAATGGTATATTGTAACAGGGTAAAACAATTTCACTAAAGTAAGCCCAAATATATTAGAATTTTACCGTATCTTTTCACTGATTTGGAAATCTTTTTATCATAAATTCTTGTTTATTGTCTAATCGATATTTTAATTTACTGCAATTTGCGATATGTTGTCTATTAATATAAAAGAGGGATTCTAGAAAGGTCGTACATTAATCTAGCCACGATAGAAAATAGAAAACACATATTTTAGTTAATTTAGGACACTTTAGGAGCTCCTTAACGTAACAACATTATTTTTATAACTCGGAAAGGATATCTGACTCCTGTATATTAATGTAATCTAAATATCTAAGTAAAGAGTTAATTATCTAATTAAACAAATTAGAAACATAAGTACGACAAATCAATTTACCGAACACATTATTTCGTGCCGGTAGAAATGCATGTACCTAGATGAGTATTTTTGTACTTGTAAGGATTCCAAACCCTAGATGAGTTTGTATCTATGGAATGTTAAAGACTGCACAATTTTAAAACAAAGTAAGTTGTCTCACAGGTGCAAAATGTTTATTTCTGGATAATCTAAAAGTAAACTTTGCCAGCGGAATATTATTTTTCCATTCCGAAAGATTAGAAAAGGAAACATACTTCAGTAGACTAATAGAGAGCGGCTTCACAGGAGTTATTTTTGTGTGTTACTTATAGATTAATACTGTCAGGCCCAATTAATAATCTTATCATAAATCATTTACTTGTCAGTTCGCATACAGATACATTTAGGTCGGCGACAAATGTACCTACTATTAGGGTAATGAGACACAGATAATGTTAGATTATTAAAGCAAATCGGTATACCAGTAAATATAAACGGACAGTACTAATGTAATCTTAAAATAACATATTAACTACAGTTTTCAAGCAATAAATAATGCGTCTTATAGACAATTCCTCTTGGGGGAGCCTGTAACCCCTAGAAGGCGCGTCCCCAAGTGGCGGATAGGGGAAGGCCCTCCGGATATGGAGGGTAGGAGGGAAATAAAATACCTCCCGCGCAGGGCAGCAGTAGCCACCAGTAAGGAGTTAAGGCGGAGAGGATGGACCTCGGTACTACTTAGCAACCGTTCATATTGTGGGCGAAGGTAACATATTGCCCACAATACTGAGATGAGGAAGGCAACGGAAAACCACCTCATTAAATTTTCCTTGTACAATCATCACTGCTGAAAACATACAAACCACGGCCCTCTGCCCCCCGACAGGCCTTCAATGGCCAGAGGGTGCGAAGAATCCCCGGGTCAGTTATGAAAATTGCTACGTGGAATGTGAGAAGTATATCAGGCGCAGGAAGATTACAAAATATAATTAAAGAGATGAACAGACTACGATTGGACATTCTTGGAACTAGTGACATACGATGGTCAGGGTCCGGAAAAGTGAAAACGGATAATGGATATTATTAAATCAGCTAAAACGTATCCAGGGACAGACGTAGCTTCGGACCACAAACCGGTTGTTATAAAAATACAAATTAAACTTAAAAAGGTAGAGGTAGATACGAACCCAAAAAGAATTAAGTAATACGAATCACTTGAGAGATGAAAAAATACGCGAACAAATCAAACAGGAAGTTAATAAAAGTATAAATAAAATTGACAAACTTAGCTTCAACCTAAAGGAGAATGTAGACGAAAAATGGTAGACTGTAAAGGAAGCGTTAATGATACCCGCCAAAGCAATGCTTACGGGGAAAAAGGCAGAAAAGAAGAAAAAATGGATGACAACAGAAATCTTAACGTTGATGGAAGAGAGAAGGAAATATAAGCTAAGGGATGCAGAAAGATACATAAACAGATAAGGCAGAAACTTCTCGAAGCAAAAGAAAACTGAATGAAACAGGAATGTGAAGAGATAGAAAAATTACAGCAGAAATACGACATGTTCAATGTAGACAGGAAAATTAAGGAAGCCACGGGAACGTATAAGAAAAAGCAGTCAAACATCTTAAAAGATAAACAAGGGATAATTATACTTGACTTAGAACAGAAACTATGAAGATAGAATGAATACATCGAAGAGCTGTTTGCAGATGACAGACCAGAGCAAAGCGACGTTTATGAAGGAGAAAAGGCGCCCAAAATCATGCGAGTTGAAGTAATTAGAGCTCTTCAAATGTCAAAAGGGGGAAAGGTAGTCGGGCCAGATGAAGTCCCAACAGAAATATTGAAACTAATAGATGACAACCAAATGGGATCCCTTGTAGATCTTTCTAATACTATATACATGACTGACATCATACCAAAAGAATGGCTGAAATCAACATTTGTCACAATACCAAAGAAAGACAATGCGAAGGAGTGTAATGAACATAGAACAATAACTCTAATGAGCCATGTACTAAAAGCATTTCTAAGAATTGTACATGCCAGGATTTATAAAAAGTTAGAAGAAGATATTAGTGAAATTCAGTTTGGTTTTAGGAATGGCTTCGGAACGAGAGAAGCACTATTCAACTTAAATGTGCTAGTACAGAGATGCTGAGACATTAATAAGAAAGTGTGCGCAAGCTTGATAGATTACAAAAAGGCATTTGACAAAGTCAGACACAGTAAATTAATTGAATTCTTAAAACATAAAAACATCGACGTAGAAAATATACGAATAATTACAAATTTGTACTGGCATCACAAAGCATCAGTGTGGAAGGTAGACTAAAGAAATAGAGATTTGCAGGGGAGTCCGATAGGGATGCATACTCTCATTGAATTGAATTGAAAATACGTTTATTCAAATCTCTTAAGATATTACATTTCATTTTTATAGGGTAACTTAATATTATAGAGGTGGACCGTTCTAGGCGTTGGGCCTCTTCAGTCCTGGGCTTCGTTTCTTCCTTCTGGGTTGGTGGCATCTTGGTGGGCTGGTGCTGGGTTGGTGGTTGGCGTGGTGACTGGTTGGTCTGGGCTGGGGGGGTTTGGGGCTTCCTGGCGTATCTGTAATGTTAAATAAAAGTGGAGTATTTTGTGTTCATTAGAGCAATAATGGTGGAGTTACTCTGTTCACCTCATAGACAGTGGAGTGTCCTCCACTATGTCAATGAGGATTCCAGGGAGGTCGGGGTACATGGATGATAGGAGGGCAGTGGGGGGGTGTGGGAGTTTGCTCCGGGGTTTCCTGGGCACACGGTTGACTGGGGCGAGGTCACGGTTTAGGGGTTTGTGGGAGGTCGTGAGGGTTTCGTTGGCGATAGGAATGCCGCATACTCTCACCCATGTTATTTAATTTATACTCAGAGGCAATATTTCAAGAGGCACTGACAGAGGAAGAAGGTGGTATAGTGATCAACGGGCAAACAATTAATAATCTAAGATACGCAGACGATACTGCAATTCTAGCAGATAATACACCAGATTTACAGAGACTTGTAGAACGGACGAACGAGTCCATCAAGAGATATGGACTCCAAATGACCCTAACAGAAACTAAATTCATGGTGAAAACACCTATTCCCGATATAAGAATAAACAATGTGAGTATAGAGAGAGTGAATAAATATAAATACTTAGGTACATGGGTGAATAATGAATGGGATTACACGCAAGAAATAAGAGTAAGAATTGAAACCGCGAGAACAACGTTCATCAAAATGAAACAAATGATCTGTGATAGAGACCTAAGCCTGGAAACCCGTATGAGGATAACAAGATGTCATGTTTTACCCTTATTGTTATAAGGTATGGAAGCATGGACGCTCAACCAAGAAATCGGTAAGAAAATAGAATCGTTTGAGCTATGGATCTATAGGCAGATACCGAAAATATCATGGGTAGATAGAATAACGAACGAGGAGGTCCTGCGAAGAATGAACAAAGATCGGGAGTTACTTTTCACTATTAAGAAATGGAAATTAGAATACCTTGGCCATGTAATGAGAGGAGATAAGTACCGATTACTACAATTGGTTATACAAGGGAAGATATACGGTAAACGAAGTGCGGGCAAAAGAAGAATATCATGGCTCAAAAACTTCCGACAATGGTATGGATGCACTTCGCAAGATCTGTTTAAAGCAGTGATGTCTAAAATAAGAATAGCAATGATGATCGCCGACATACGATACGGCACCTTAAGAAGAAGATAGGCAATTCGTTACAGTTTTCCTATAACTTCAAATGTGATTGTTAAAAGTACTATCCAAAAATGTTCAACATTGCATGATTCTGCGCGTATGTACAGAAACAGATTTGTTTTTCACTTCATTTATGTAATAATAACATAAAAATAAACATTAAACAAACGGCAGTGAACTGGAAAACAAGAAAACCGCTATGGTTAATTGAACGAATGTTTTTGTAACTGTTAATCTGGAGAAACTTCTCGATAGGCACATTAGAGACGGTATATTGGTAACAAGCCCACTTCACCGGGACCAATTCACTTACAGAGCAGCGATGTCAACAGAAACAACGCTCCACTATCTTACCAAGAGGGCTCAGAAAGCGCTGAGCAACAAAGAAATCGTTCTTTGAGCTTTCCTGGCATAGAAAGAGCACATCATTTAACTCTATCACGACAGCCACAAGAAATTTGGGGCTGGAAGTCACCTTCTGCAGGTGGTTAGGTGCATGCCAAGAGGTAGTGGTTTATACATCGCTGCTGGACGAGACTCTTGCAGGGCAGAGGGATGCCCGCATCCTCCCTCCTGTGGAACCTCATCTTAAACGGGCTGCTAGTGAACCTCAGCAACGAAGGTTTTATTATCATTGAGTTAGACGGATGATTAGGTCCTCCTACTTGAAGGAAATTTTCTTAATACAGCCTGGCAACGAATGCAGAAAGCCCTGGATGTAGTAACTAGGTGGAGAAGGCATCAACGTCAGTCTCCACGAAACCATTGTAGTATCGTAGTATCATCATTTACGCGAAGGAAGAATATAAAGGAGTTGATACCTCTATACCCTGGCGACAAAGAAATTAAGTTGTCGGACGAGGTAAAATATTTAGGAGTTATCCTAGATTCTAAACTTAACTGAACCAACAAATTGAGGAAGTGATCAGAAGAGCGGTAGTAACCATGGCGCTAGTTAGACGCACTTGTGATAAATCCTGGGTTCCCAACCATAGCATGGTGCATTTGCTGTACACCAGAGTGGTTAGACCCTTAACTGCTTATGCAGACGTGGTGTGTTGGCGCAAGCTTAAGCAAGAAATCAGAAAACTAAAACTAAGCAAAATGCAAAGGCTTGCCTATCTAGGTATTACAGGGCAATTAGAACAACGTCATCCGCTGCAATGGAGTCTCTGCTAGACCCCCCCTACACCTTGTAATTCAGAGGGAGGTCAGACAGTCTGCAGAACTCAGAGTACAATATATGTACGGAACAGAAAAATAGAGTATTTGAGTTTAATAAATTGATAACGTAGGATGCTCCGTACTTGATATAAGAACGGACCATACGAAGAAAAATATCTCGTAGTTATAGTTTACAAAGTCAAAATTCAGGATTGTGTAGAATGGGAACTACCAGAACAGAAATTTCCTCCTGGCAGTCTTATATGATACACAGGCGACTCGAAAACCGTGACGGATGCCGATGCAGGCATATATGGGATAAAACCAAGAGAAAAAGAAACTTAGCTTTCCTCTTAGCAGGTATGCCTCGGTTTTGCAAGCCGAAATGTCCGTCATACTTCAGTGTTCGCGGTAAAATAATAGGAGGACCTATGTAGGTAAGTAGGTGCATCTATATCTTGTCTGGTAGTCAGACGTCCTTGAAAATGCCTTATCAAGACTGGTTTCGGAATGTTATAAAGAACTCAATGACCTGGCAGAGCGAAACACAGTGAGACTGCTCTGGATTCCAGGTCACTGGGGAATTGAAGGCAACGAAAAAGCCGATACATTCGCAAGGCAGGGACCAATAGGTCTTTATTGGGCACCATAACCAGCCCTAGAAGTGCCAAGAAATGTAATCCGTAACTATGTAAGCGAATCGATTTGCGGACAACACAAAATCTACTGGGCCGATAGACCACGTCTAAACCATTTATAATTGGACCTTGCTTAAAAAGAACTACAGATTTGCGTAAGGGAAATAATACACAGCTTAAAATCTTCACGGGCTTTCTAACAGGACAGGCGACTGCTAAGGAACACCTCAGGAGGACCAAGAAATTTGATAGAGACATCACATATAGACTCTGCAATGAAGAACCAGAAACATGATACGTTCCGTGCAATTGCGAGGCATTGGTAAGCATACGACAACGCATATTCGGGCAACCACATATGGAACCGAGAGACCATGCTATAGCGTACCAAGATCACAGATTGGGTGGATCAAATAACCAGGGTGAGCACAATAAGTCTCTTAGGGTGCAGTGCCTCCGGAGCGGACCCGATGAAAGAAAAAACAAACTGCTAATCTTGGAATATTAATAATGCCGACAGTAACATGTTATTGCCAACTCTGAGCAAACGTCTTTTCCAAAGTTGGCAAAAATTAGAACCTGTCGGTCAGTGCAGGACATGATATAATATGGTAACAAACAGATAACTAGGCTATATTTATGAACGATTTTCTAAAACTGGTATCAATAAAATATTCAAATGTCTGCAGACTAGGTAGTATTAAATAATGAAACATACTATATCCTAGATCAGACTAATCTCTTCCATATTCAAATTTCAGGTGAATTGAGTAATAATTAGAACTATACTTGTCTGAAAACGTAGCTCTTGAATTATAAATGATAGAGCTGATTTGTCATTTGGAATGTCTTTATTCGTAGAGATATAAACAATTTTTTCTCATTAATTTATACTTCTTACCCTAAGTTCTAAAGCGAAAATAGAAAATCTACTTACATAGCTACAATACCAAAACAAATACAGTCACAAAATTCAAGATTGAGTTTTTGCCATTAAGCGATAAATGAATATCTGAAAATATTTTTTAATGCCTATAACTGTCGGTATCGATATTTAGATTTCCATTTTCATGAATTTAAGACCTACGATGTGGTAATATTGGTGATACACGTCTCTTCCATGTTGTTTAAATTAAAAAAAAAACTCTAATTTAACAACTTCTACAATGATTATATTCTGATTCAAAACACAAAAGTATTACCATTATAAGATTAAATAAAACTAATGTTTAAAAGCACAACAAACTAGGATGCTGGGGTTAAACTATTTTTACCAACCCCAAGAAAAAAAAGCAGATTTATATGTTTAATGCCCAATTTTTAAACATTTATTAATATATAGTCTGCTTTTTTAGCATTACTTGGTGGAAACCGACTGTGCATGTTTTATTTTTAGGTGCTATTAAGATTACTACCGCTATATGACATTATAATACGGGATTTGCCAAAAACTCCCAGATTAACACAATACACGGAAATACAATTTAAGTAACACGAAAAATATTTGATATACAAAGTAAAGTAATCTACCTATATGTATACTTTAGTACACTTATTGCAACATTCTAAGCTTTTCAAAAACAGTTAACAAAGGCGTTCGAAAAAACTGCTTTCAATTTGGTGGTCACATCCACACTCCCACGCCCCGAAATCGTTTCCTTTCCTGAACAGTTTCCACTTTACAATTGACAAAATAGTGTGCCGTTTCTAAGTTACATAAATAGAGTGGGTGATTGATCTCAGTAACGCTGTTTTATGAGAAATTACTTCACAAACAGTGTAGAATGGGCAGGTGTATTGCCCTGCAACCAAAACCAACTACCTTTTTTTTGCGTTGTAATAATATATTTATTACTTCAACGTGTACTATTTTTACAGTTTGTTGTATAGGAATGCATCCTTTATGGATCACAGGCTGTTTATCGAAAAATATTCAGTATGTGCTTTATTTAAATTTTTTCAAACGAAACTTGTTGGGTCTTGCTGATAATTTTTCAATTCATTTGGCGCTTTATCTCAGGATCGTACGGAAACAACCATGACCCATCACCAGTAACAATGCACTTAAGAAAACTTGCATCGGCGTAACAAGTCTGAACGAAGTCAGCGCAGTACTACTCTCTGTTTTTGCTGATCCGTAAGATTATGTGGGACAAATTTTGCAGAAACTCTTCCCTTTCTCAAAAGTTCGTGACAAATTTGTCAATTCGTCTTATTAATGACCATTATGCCATAATGCCATTATTCGGAAGATTATGTGCCGATCTCTTGCCATACTTTTTAATTTAATTTCACTCTTCTGACCAACCCTGGCTTTTAAAGTATCGACGATTCTGGGGTTATCTTGAAGATCCTCATGTCCATCTGTGGTAGCGTTAACAAAGATAATTGTCAATCATGCACACGTTAACCCTTGCTAGATGAGAACTGGACATTTTCAGAGAGTGTACTCTGTAAATATTTGATGTAGTATTCTATATTATATTACTGGATCATATTTTTTCGAGGGAAAATTAGTAGGGGAAATATTTTTAAATTTTCTTTGTGACACATTGCCACTCCTACTGCAAAAACGGATCTAAACACAAGACCGCATATGTGGTACCAGCAAGATGGCACCTTCGCGCACTATCATGTAACTATGATATGAGGCAGTATTTAAATCAAATATTTAACAAGTAGTGGATTACGAGAGGTTGTACTTTACCCTGGTCTCCCCGTAGCCCAGATGTTACTCCGTTGGAATTCTTTTAGTGGGACACAGCTAAAGATGCGATTTACTACCAGGGATAATCTTAATAGAGACTTGTTGCCAACCCAACGGTTAGCGCAACTTGCTAATAGGCTCACTCCTTAATTCCTCAGGTTCCAGCCAACCGGCTTCTAAGGACTTGTGTCTACAGACAAAAAGCCTACGACAGCTGGTTAGGATATGGAAGACTGATTCCTCCCGTCTCCTACAGAACTTGGATGTGGCGTGATCTGCTAGCTTCATGGTACGCAAGTGTTTATTGAAGAGGCCGACCACGATTCTAACATGCTTCCTGCTAAGGCTAAGCTGTTTGGTGCGATATGGTTTGTGTCGTCCCTGGTTGTGAAATCCAGTTGCTGTTGAACTGGGAGCGAGACCAGTTCTTGATCGCCAGTTTAGCCTTAGTGTAGGGAATTTCGAGCGCTGACCCGGATCAATGAGAGCTTTCTGTGGTCATGGAGTTTGTCTTATCATTTCCGTGTATGTTACTAGGAAACTGTTAATGTGGAGGATTTGAAAAACAGAATCAGAGAAGCTTACAGATTCATTACGTCACAGCTGCTAGCTCGTGTGAAAAGGTCGTTTTTAAGAAGCATTGAGGAGTGCCAAAGAAATATCGGAAGTCATCTTGAAAATCTCTGAATTAATCAATCGCTATACTTACGATTTTATGATATTTGAAATACTTAAACTTAGATAAGGCTAATCTAGTTTGTGCAATGCACAACAGGACCCGACTCCGCGGGTTACCGTGTTGGTATGTAACTATGCTTAACCTGCCTGGTGTGTGATGTATTTTTGTGTATATAATCTTGTTACTCCTCTAGCGCGATCGTAACACGAGGAGTGCCATTAATTTGATCCCTAATAGCAAATGGAGACAGGGACCCAGTAGCGATCACCCATGGAATTAGACAAATTTCCGATCCTGGAGTGATTCGAACCGGGAAGCATTTGGACTATTATATCCAAGTCTTGGCTCTCTTACCACTGAGCCATCCTCGCCGTTTCGTTCATATTTACTACATTTAAAAATTGTGTAGATAAAAATACCAGAAAGGCATCTCTGACTGATTACTACCTATACAAATTTAGTTATCGCTGTACCTTGTGATAAGTATTTTGGGTTGCTTATTTTTCAAATGGTAAGCTCATACTCTCTTGTGAATCACCCGGTACTAACTTTGCAAGCTGATATTATAATTTATGACAAAACGCACTGTTGCCAAACTAATTCCCACATAAGAAATTTATATTCTGTTGTCAACAAAATCTGTAGTTTAAGTTTGTTCAAAGGAGATATTCTTGTCAGTGGCGTCTTTATCATCTAATTCCTACCGATACTGCAGAGATAAAATACGAGTAAATATAGTTCACATACTCCATATAATTTGAAACTATTTATTTATAATTGGAAATTGTACAAATAGCTTGTAGAAGTGCCTATGGATTTACTGGAACCGCTTGTAATCTTGAAGATGCGGATTGATACAACAAAAAATACATAGTTTAATTAACGCAAAACGTATTTGATTATTATGATTATTATTAATAGTAATCTGAATTTACTTTAATACCCTTAGTACAACGTTCTAGAAGTTTTAGAAAACAGTCACAGACGTTGTAGTTTTTTTCAACGTCATATTTTTTTCTTCTGACAATAATTATCGTATTAAGAATGAAAAAATGTGTAGCTGTTAAGTCAGTTGAATAGCGTGGATGGTGGTTGGTTGATATCTTTTTTTTTTTTTAATTATATACTTGTAACCGGCTCAACAAATTAATGTTATCCACAGTTGAGTTGAAGATGATAATTTTGCACTTATAATAACTTTAAGAGGGCAGCTACTACTAGCTCCTCACGCACTACACATTTTTAATCCGATGCACTATTATCGCTGTCAGTTGAGTTGATGAGATCTTGTGGAAGAAGTCGCTTTAGTCTCGCATGCAGGTTCTTCTCGCCAACGGAGTAGTGGACTGCACCTGGGCAAGATGGTATATTTTTGAAAAAGTTTTTGTTACATTTCTGAATGAATTGTTTGACGGTTGGCACACCTAGTTCATCGTGTAGATGTTTATTTCTAATATACCACGGGGCATTTGTAGATATTCTCAGGATCTTGTTTTGCAACACTTGGATTTTGTTGATGTGCGTTTTTGAGGCTGCTCCCCAAACTGAGCATCCATACGTGATT
>JABXWE010023502.1:0-13414 GCA_014611495.1 Limonius californicus | reverse complement strand
ATTAGAAAACAATTTTTTATCTGATTGTAATAGGCCCCCTGTGTACAGTGCAATCAAAAATATTTTTAGCTGTGCCACATTGACTAAACTAAACTAATCCAAAAATTTTTTAAAATTTAACTCCGGACGGGTTGGTATCCATTATTTCCCATGGGAGCCTATTTAGACTCTTTGTTCAACGATTTTATTATTACATATAGCAGTGGTACAACTCGAATCAGGATTGTTAATTAAATATTACAAAAATTGATTTTAAATAAGCAAATTAATTACTGAAATCGATAACAGCTGACTTACACTAATTTTAAAAAGTGTAAAATTTAAAAGTATCTGGAAAGACAGTATCGGCACAACTCTGTTTTCCTGGTATGTGATATTAGCTAGATGATTCTTTGCTTAATTTTCGATTTTACTTTAATAGCGCACTAATTTGAACTCATAGACCAAATTCAAAATATTTGTTTATTTTAGTAGAATTCTTAAAGTAAACGATTTTTAAAAAAGTTACAGAGAACAACGTGCTAAAAAATAAAAATTAAAAAATATCGTTTTTAAGCAACTTCCAAAAATTGTTCGACTTCTTTGGCACAGCAAGAAATATTTCTGAATGCGCCTATATATAAGGGGCACTGCCTATTACAGTTTGCACAAAAATAATTTTTCTAATATTCCCAGTAATTGTGATATAAAGCTGAAAACGACTGCATATGAAATGAAACAAATCTGACTTGATCACGGAAAACTATTCTCATTGAGCCAAAATTTACATTCATCTGTATCGGGCGCGGATACATGGGAGAGTAAAGGGGGTGATTACCCCCGCCCCCTAAGATTTCAGCTTTTTCATCTAAATAAAATATTTAATTTTTGTATGTTCCTGTGTTATGAAACAAAATGTATATTATTAAATTTCATTAAATATAGTCATTTAATAATAATTTAATAATTTATTTATTAAAATTATTATGCATTAAGTAAAATTTGTGTTCGTATTAAATATTTTGCAATAACAATATTAACAAACAAGTTTCAGTTAAGGCACAAAATCTATTCATGAAATACACAACTAACCGCTACCTGGTTTTTCCGTTTAAACCAGAATCAACAATTAACTTTAGATATGACGAAAGTAATGCATACAGGGTGGACCAATGAAAACAAAACAGACCCAATTTTTCATATAAATCTTCATTTTTTTTAAATCGCTCGCATTTTGTTTTCAAGGGGAAACTTTTTGCGTTCACTATAAACTCCTAGGGGTGTGAGTTTCATCCCTAAAAGTTTAAATAGAAAAGGGGGTCGAGTGATACACCATTTTAAAGGGCACATGAAACTCTCATTTTAACGCTTCTTAATTTTTCAAATTCGAATTAGTAGTTTTCGAGAAAATGCCTTTTAAAGATAGTAACCCGCCAAAAACCAATAATTCATGATTTTTCAGTTTGACCATAGTCTACATCAGTAAAGTTTAATTTGTTAAGAACTTAACTTTAACTTTATTAAAGCGTATCGTAGAAGCTGAAAATCGAAAAGTGGAAATAAAGCTATGGAAGTTGCACTTTTGGGTCACGTCCATCTCGATCCTACTTTAGGTACCCGTAAGTTGACAACAATTACCCCGTGCTAGCAATTGCAGAATTTTAAAAGCCCATAAATTCCATCCGTATAAAATCCACCTTGTCCAAGAATTAAATCAAGATGACTTTGATAGACGTTTGGATTTTTGCGAGGGTATGAGTGAACGGATAATTAATAACCCAAATTTGCTTCTTAAAATTGATTTTTCGGATGAGTGTTCGTTTTTTGTGAACGGGATTGTTAATGGCCATAATTGTCGTTATTGGGCCGTTGAAAACCCACACACATTCTTTGAATTTCACACTCAAAATCCTCAAAAATTAAACGTGTAGGCTGGAAATTATGGCGATCGCGTTGCTGGTCCTTTTTTTTCTACCAGGAAATCTAACAGGAAAAATGTATTTGGATTTAATACGAGATCATGTTGCAATGTTGCAGCAATAACTAAAATTATGAAACAAAATTACCGTTACAATGTGAATGAGTTGATGTTTCAACAAGACGGATCAACTCCACACTATGCCTTTGCTATTCGTCAGTAACTGGACGAAACATTTCTGGTAGATGGATTGACGGAAGAAGAGCAGTGGAGTGGCCTGCGAGGTCACCCGATTTAAGCCCTTTAGACTTCTTTCTGTAGGGCCACATAAAAAGTAATATTTATAGTACTCACCCAGAATCCCTAAATGATTTGCGCCAACGGATCAACAACGAATGTCGGCAAATTGCTTCAGAAATGCTTCACGTCCGAAACCGTTTTCAACAAAACCTGTACTATTGTATGGATGCTGAAGGTCAACATTTCGAACTTTTAATAAAGTGAAAGTTAAGGTAAATTTCTTACCAATAAAACATTAATGGTGTAAATTATGGTAAAAGTGGTTTTTGGTGGGTTGCTATCTTTAAAAGGTATTTTCCCGAAAACTACTGATTCGAATTTTTAGAAACTAGGAAGCGTTAAATCGAGAATTTATTGCCTTTTAAAATGATGTATCACACGACCCCCTTTCCCATTAAAAATTTTTTCGTCCGAGCGATTTTTAAAAAAATGAAGATAAATATGACAAATCGGGTCTGTTCCGCTTTCATTTGCCCACAGTGTATAATTAATTCACTAAGTTTTCTTAAATACTACACTTTTATCTATAACAATAAAAAGTATTATTCACGCGTTTGGTACACACTGTATATAAATGCAAAGGTCAAAAGGTTTTTGACCCTGCCTTTTCTGACGTTTTTAGGAACGTCATAACGTATATGTTATTTTATGCTGCGTTACTGAATACGATATAATTGCGGTTCATAATTTTTTAAATGTATTATTATTATATAATTAGTATTAGTCTGTCTATACAAAGTTGCAAGTTTTAGATAGCATTATCACGGTATTATTTTTCATATTTTACAGATTAAAGTTATTTACAAACTGTAAGCTATATAAACGGCTTTAAAAACGTTAGTTTATAAATGACTTCTTATTTCAAGGAAAGTTCAAGTATTTGAAAAAAAATGAAAAACTGCTAGATTTACGCAAGGTTATTTATCAAGAATAATCTCATAAAATTTTAGCAGTTGGACCATTTTTTTTGTTTTATGTTATACATTTCACTAAGTAATTTTCTTAACTATAAACTGATGATTATTAATTATTATTAAATAATTTCTTTCCATAGTTCCCGATCACCTGATCAAATATCAAATGTTAATTGGATTTAATAAGGCTAAACAATAATAATCTACAGTTAACTTACAGAACCTGTGCGAATAACCATTCACACCACAGAACGATGTCACTTATGACAGAGTAAATTAACAATGTATTTAAAACTTAGTTAAACTTTTAGTTATCGCTGTTACACTGTAGCCCACGGAATTCTTTAGATAAACCGTTATATTCTGTTCGAATTGGACGTACGAGGTACCACTTTGCTGGCTGTATTTTGAAAACTTGCCAAGTAAGAGTATTTCGTTTATGGTCATCAGTAATTTTATTTTTATTCCATACTGCATTCCCGTGCTATCATCTAATTATTTCTGTTGACTAAACATTTTAAAGCTATTACTGTAGATGGTGTCCCGTAACTTATCGACAAGCGATTCGTAGCGGTCTTCCCTGATGCCCCTTGATTGCAAATACCTATGTTGAAAGTTTAAAGATCCGCAAGTTAGTTTTCTTCAACGAACCAAGAAAAAAACTACCGAGTGCATTTTCGAAGACAAGTTTTTTAACATACGTCATACATTTCTCCATATTATTAATAGGTTATTTACTCATAAGAATGAACAAAATGACCAACAATGACAAAATGAAACTAAAACCAAAAAATCAATAAAATTGTTCACTGTGGCGACCACCGTCAACATGCCAACCTGCAGCTCTCCAAGCATTGCATTCTGCACAATAAAAATGTGTAGAGGTACAAATCCTCCTGCTTGATTGATGCGGTTTTCCAGTTTCTGGATATCATTTACAGGAGTTTGATACGCCAAATGCTTCAAAATGCCCCACAGAATCTAGGGGTGTCAAGTCTGGAGATCTTGGAGGCCAAAGCACAGAACCGCCCCATCCTATTCACCTTCCAGGACAATGTTGGTTTAACCATATCTGGACATTCAGACCAAAATGTGCTAGAACGTCATCTTGTTGCCACCACATATCTTGCCTTATTATCAATGGCACATTTTCCAAAACAACTGGTATCTACAATTATCCTGAAGGATATGGTGAATCGTAGACTTATGCAGCTCCAAGGCTCTGGCAATACCTCGAGTACTTGTTCCCGACTGTGCATCAATGATCTCTAAGACATCGTCCTCAACATTTGGCATTCCTCGTCGATCATGTTTTAAGCCTGGATTACGGGCAACATTGCCAGTTTCGCGTAACCTCATCCAAATGTCTGATGGTCTAAACAACACGATGTCTTTTGTTCGAAGATCGTTTTCAGTACAATCTTGCCCCCGTATTATATTTCGCCGTAATAGGGTTGCGCCACGAGACGAGTCGGAAAGCCAGAATCGCTTAAGTAGCTATTTAACGGTTATTATAGTTTCCCTTTCTAGTTGAAGTTAGTATGATCCCTTCTGACGTACCTGGCTTTTATTATTTATCATATTAGAAAGTAATTCTAGAAAAAAGTAAACAGAAGCAGTTTAAAATCTTAAGTACATTAATTTTTTACTTATAACAAATATGCATACATATATTTTAATGAATTTAAATTGGGTCGTTGTGACACTAATAAAGTTGTGTCGTCCGCATATGTGGCAGTAACTATTTGTTCGTGATGAGGGATACCTGTTGTGAAGATTATGTATAATGTGGGTTCCAAGACGCTACCTAGAGGATTGATTGATTGATTTGAAAGAGCGAGATCTAGGACGCGGTTTTCCACGCATCTCTAAGCACTGCAGCCATCATTGGCTTATTGTACACCCTAACTAAGAATTTTGCCTATCTGGGGTAATTCCAACTCCAGTAGTGATTTTTAACGTGTCACACATCGTAGTGGCACGGGACCTACGGCTTTACTTCTTATCCGGCAGAAGGCGCATTTTCAGATTTTTCTCTGCTAGAAAATCTCGCCGACCTCAGCCAGGTTCGACCCCGCGTCCCTCGCATCTAAAGGCAAACGCGCTAACCACTAGACCACCAAGGCCGGCTACCCTGAGGAACTCCAGTTCTAATTAGATGGAGACTAGACTGGCTTTCAGCATGTTTGACCTGGTAGTATCTTTCACTAGATAGGATCTAATAAGAAGGTAGTATTGGTAGTGCAATGACTGTTTGCTTTTATAAAATAAACCAGGACTCTGTCAAACGCTTGACTGACATTTAGGAATGCCGCAACGCAGTGTCTGTTTTCTTCAAAGTCCTGTTCTATCACATCAACTACTCTATGGATCTGCTCTATAGTGGAGTGTTGCTGTCTGATACTGAATTGGTGTAGAGGTATTAGTCCTTGATCTTCTATTATGGGCACCATTCTTATCAGTATTCATCTCTCCAAGACTTTGGATAAGAGGATGTGACTTCGTGAGCAGGTTTACCCGGTTTCAAAATAAGGATTATTTGGCCAAATTTCCATTGTAAGTGTAATACTGTAGTCATATGACAGCGTTGTATATTTGAGTGAGAGCTATTATAGCCTTGTGGAGCAGCTCTTTCAGAACTTTGGCAGTTATTAGGTCATACCCTGGCGCTTTAGCGTTGTTTAGATTCTTAATCACGTTTATTATTTCTGTTGGAGTATCGTGTTGAATGGGCGGGCTTAGTCGAAAGGAAGCATGTAGGTAGTTTAGCATCTCACAATCTTCTGTAGGCGTAGCGACCGGGGGATGAGGTTGGAATATGGTTGATAAGTGATTTGTAAACAGCTCAGCTTTTTCATCATCTGTTCTTGCCCATGCGCCATTGTCTTTACGAATTGGTGTAATTAGATTATTGGGACGTTTAAATCTACTGGTGGCTTTCCATAACGTATACCCATGATGTTCGCATAGAGAGAGATTTCGAACGTATTCATTGAATGTTTCGTTTTTCCATTCATGTAGTGCCTGTTTTAGCTCCCTTCTTAACCTATTTAGTCTGTTTTTATCTGTTGGATGTTTATGGCTTCACAAATGGCGCATAAAAATAAACGCAAGTAAACTTTCAGAACAAAACATGGTACAGCTGCCCCGGTCTCTATGAACGGCATCCAAATACCAGTCAAGGGTGAAACAAGATATGTTGACATGCATCTTGACAGGCGGCTCACATGGAAAGCCCACATCACCAAAACGAGGACAGAACTGGACCTCAAAATAAAGAAATGCACTGGCTAATTGGACAAAGATCGAAATTATCATTAAATAATAAAATATTAGTGTATAAAACCGTAATAATTACAGTGTGAGCCTACGGGATTCAACTGTGGGGATCCTACAAAGATTTCAATATGAAACTCTCCGCACAATAGCAAATGAGAAATGGTTCGTTTCAAACCAAACTATCCACAATGACCTCAACATTCCATGGGTCAAGGACAAAATCAACAGGTACACAGCCAAATCTGTGAACAAAATTCATTCTCACCCAAATGAGTTAGTGCTTAACCTATTAAACAATACAAATATCACCAGACCATTAAGCAGATGTAAACTTTTGGACCACACATAGTATTAAGTAGTAGAGCAGGTTTTCGTCCTCATGTCAATGTACTGTCTCAAATCATATTTGCTTGTTATGAAAAGACTTACAGCAGTTAGTACTTCTGTATAAACTGTTAGTTTTACATGCCTGCATTGTGGGAGGAAAGAGAGAACTGTTTGAAATGTATGTATTGTATAAATATTTTCTTAAGTATATGTCCCTTTCGTCTTGAGGAATTAAAGATAACAATTCATTACTTAAAAAATCTCAACTTCGCTAGAATCTAAAAATTGCTTACCAAAAAGCATTCGTAAATACTGTTCAATCATACTTTCATTATTCTTGTATTCCTTCGTTAAACCTAACGTTTGAATTTTTCGAAACCAGCTTTTCAACATATGGAGTCTACAACCTGTAATTGAAACATCAGGACACATGTCATCTTAACACAACTTGAATGAATAGCTTGTTCAAAATCTATAACTATTTTCTTAGGTATAAGTATTCAATCAAATCCATGCCACTTCTCACATACGGTTTTCAATAAATTAAAATAAGTGCAAGCGGTTATGTTCGGCAGTAATGTGAAAACTAATGGTATATACTATCCGTATTTGTATCCATGTATTGTAAACAATTTTGTAAAATACCGACAAGAATAACTAAAGGTGCGGTCCATATATACAATATCCACTGAACACAAGAATTTTAAACTTGAAAAACAAGAAAATATTATCTCATCACTTTAACTGGCTGACAGCAAGAACACTTCTTTCATATTTGTTTCCAAATCCAACTGCTTAATTGTATCAAACACACTACATATTGTTCCTGATGCAATGGATGTCTTCTGCTGATAATACATTGCTACAATTAAGATTTTCTCTCATATCCTTGAGAATCAGTTTGGAAGGTTTTTCACATACATCCTCTATGGTTTTCCGTTTTACAGAGCTGCTCATTACTTTCCTTGAAATGGTAACATCTTCATCATGATTGTGATTGAATTCATCGTGAGTAACGGCCCTTTCTTGGGATCTATTTAATAATATTGCGGAACAGCGTTTCTTTGCACCTCCACCTTATTATTCCACTCTTTGATGTATTTGCTTGGGAAAACTTGTGATCATGGAAAACTAATATTTTCACTGAACATAAAATGAGCCTCTATTTCACAACTTGAGTATGCTTTTTACCGAACAACTTCATCTACCACACTCGAACAACAATTTGCTAATAATGGACTGCATACTATTTTGGAAGATAATATACCAGTCAGCCTTAAATGGACTAGCTTGGTTGCACCACGATAATCCTAATCTGGTTACGGTTAGTGGCGCAACTTAGTTGTAGAATTAAGGGGCTATCTTTGGATGCCGCCCTTAAAATTACTACATTATTCACCAACTATCCAAATCATATCGACATATTCATTAAACGTAAATTCCATATTTTGAACACACAATCTAAGGTAATAGCAAGGCCGTATCCAACTCAAAACGGACTGGGGGCAGATTTCTAAATCCAATTCTTTCATGGGCGAAGGGGGTCCATGAGGGGGGATGCAATAATACACAATTATAAAAGAAAAACACTATTTATAAATAAAATTAAATTTTGAACAGTCGTTTGCGAGGATTAGTTACAAATTTTCTAACTACAGCTTCTACTAATTGTTCCTTATTTGCGAAAACCCGTTAATGCTTAGCATGGCTAACCCATTTAACCTGTTATCACCAATAGTGCTTCTAAGCCAGGTTTTAATTCGGCGAAAGGAGGTAAATAAACACTCTATACTGTTTGTTATGTTGTGTAAAACAATTCGCTCTTTTTTAAAACATCGATGATATCTGACGCTTCTTTTACCTCATACCACATTATTAACCGGCATAGTGGTCGCCAGACCGACGATATTTCCAATATCATCTTCATGACAACCGTCGTCTTCAGTTTTACTTTCACTGTCTGGCACCGTGATTTGAACTATAGAAGGAGGCCTCGCAGTCGCAGTCTCTGAAGCAGAGGGTGGTTGTACTTCCTCAGCCTTATCGCTGCTGCTGCTGCGGGTACTGGTACTTTTCTTTCGTATTAAATTCGCAAAAAAAATAAATGTAACATTTACTATACGTGGGTGTGGACGCGGCATAACACGTGCAATCGTAGATACCCAAATAAATGCCAATACGTACCATTCTTACGAAAAAACTTTCTAATATCCATTTTAGTATCATTTGTAATAAAGTAGATGGCACGAAACAATTAACTTTACTGTCGTAAAAATTGCATACACTTGTGATCCTTGTGTGAATGTTACTTAACTGCACTGACTCTAACCGAAATGCGCGCGCTCTTATATGTGAGAGGTACATAGCTTCTGGAATATTCTCGTTGTTGATGCGTCATGAAATGAGGCGAGATTATTCTAGAACGCTCCTTGTTGTCACGAGCTAACCATACATCCATCAGTGGGAAGTCGTAAGAACTACAGCCTGTACGTATATAATACATGTACAGCTTGTAGTTTTTATGACTTTTAACAGATGGCCGATAGTTTCTATTTCATAATTAGTTTCTTTCAAAATCTTGACATACCAACAAGTGACCCATTAATTAATTTTTCAGAAATGTATTGTTTATATTTTTCTGTTTTATGTTAAATTTTTTCCACCTCGGAAGGGGGGCAACCGCCCCCTTGCCCTGCAGTGAATACTCCCTTCGGTAATAGGAACGCAAATTGGAGTTAAAATAAGTCAACTCAAATGTGAACTGTGAAACAGACACATATAATCTATTCACGATTGATTTGCCATCCAACAGGCTGTGGAAATCTGGGGGAATGTGTGGTATCATTGAAATTTGTCAATTAATCAAGTTGGGTTATGCTAGTTTTTTTTGATGGAGGTTATATTTTTTGAAAGCAGGCAATGTTGCCAGTAGAGCTTGTCTGTTCATTTAACGTCCGCCTATTACTGCTTAATTATTGGTTTATAATACTTAGATATAATGATTTCATTATAAATAAAATAATAACTATAATTTAAATGTTGTCGTAACACATGCCAAATACAGATTGATGTTCTTTTTACACGAGAATTCTGAACTCAAATCGTATGTATACAGAGCATATTCTACGCCATTCTTTGTTGTCCTATATTTAGGTCTCTCTATCTAGGAGCAAATTAAGAAGAATTAACGTCCATGCCGCTTATGTTTCAAATTGATATTATGGTAATCCAGAGGTTGACTGTCTCTGGTGCTAAGAGACCCAAGTACGTATTCCACTGAGGTCAGTGTTTTTCTCGGGCGAGATAAAAACTGTAAAACTCTCATTCACAATTTAGATGCCAAAAGAATATCCCCTACCCTATTCTATGTGCTTATTGTAATAGGTCTTACAAAACCCCCACGCCATTTCAATTGGGTTGTACTGACAATGGTATGGAGGCAATAGAAAAACCTCATAGTTGCGCTTTTTTTAAATTTCGTCAGTTACGTATCTTTTATTTCCGTCTGCTGTAAAAGGTTTAATTAACTCCCAAAGTTTTTTCTTAGTAATTTTGCCCTGAATTTCGAGATTGTGGTGGTTAACCAATCATTCCTGCAGAACACCTTTTTTGCTAGAAAATGTGGGCGGCTTGTCAAACTGCACTGAATGGTATGGTGCGTTGTCCATAACCACGACAAATTTTCCTTGCAACTTGTGCAAAGCAGGAATCAGCTGATTAACAAACCAATTTTGAAAAATTTTCCCATTCATAGTTTTATGATAGTCCCTGTCGTTGTTGTTTGAGTCTAGTGACATGTCGCGCCCTTCCAAAAAGCCTAAATTACATCCCGCATTCAATTTTGGTAGATCCACGTTTCGTCTAGGTACACGAATGTCACATTTTCACTAGAATTTTGATATTGGAGAAATTGTCTCAAAAATTTAATTTTGGATGCAACGACGTATTATTGTTCACATAAAAGTTTGCGTCCATTCACCATTTTGTGTTTGTAAGTAATTGATTTAATAATTTTGAATAAAGTAGTCCTGCTCCCCTTTTATTCCAAATTTTCGCGAGAGTCAGCCAAGAGTTCGTCGAGAGTAAAATGTTCATTCTTCAGATGAATCTGCCAAATTTGTCGTTGCAAATCTTTTCTAAACGTGTAATTTAAGAAAACGTCCGTCTTAGCGCGTATACTACAAATGGAAGATTTCAAAACGTCCTGTCCTTGTGATAAAATGTCCCTTATACAACGCTCAGACACCTAAAATTATAAGTAATTTGCAAATGCATATTTAAGAAATAATACATGCTTACCCCAAATATATCAATTAATCGATTTATAATCATAAATCGTGTGAAGTCTGGCCTATCTCTTTTATAATGGTTGAAAGCTTTCACAATTTGCAGTTTAGTAACTTTGTTAATAACTTTCACCATTCTGACAATTAAGTAGGTATAATATATTATGTGTTTTATTAATTCTTAACTTACTAGATTATTTTAGAAAAGTAGGGGACTCTAGAGCTGGCAACAGGACAATTTCATTTTGACATTGCTAGAAATCAATCAAATAATATTTCAGAAATGCAACTTAAAAAAAAACACAGCTTGCTGGATGGCAAATCAATCCTGAATAGTGTATACGAACTTGATTTTTAAAACATTAGAATGCCCATGTTGTCACATGTAAGGTTGTGAATGTATCAAAATTTCCAGACGAAATATCTGGTAACATTACTAAGGTTCATTTTGTATTAATGGCAGTAAATTTTTATTTTTGGTTTTGATGATATTCAACACTAAAGTTTGGAACTTATGACTGACTGTGAGAGGAATTGAACCTGCGGACCTATAAAATTATAAATAATAAATAATTAAAATAAATATTTTCAATCAAGCGGTATCTGGGAATCGTTTATCGATACGTTACGGGACACCCTGTATTATACGTATTGTTCTATATGTTAATATATAACATTAATAAATAATTACTGTGTTATTAGCAGTTACCAAAAATTTAGTGATTTGAACTTGAGTTCACCACTAGCATTATTAACATTACGCCTACCAAGGCAAATAATACTTATTACCTTAATAATTTACGCTATCGTTTCTTTTCTGTGTCATTATGGTTATTTCTAGTAGTTTCAACTAGACTGGGACACTATGTCATCAGTTCATGTTATAATGATGCACATTATGTACAGTCTTCAGATTATTATATTCACATTAATATGTAAGGGGCATAAGAAGGAAACGAAAGCTAAACTGCAGAAACAGGAAAATGAGAAAAGATTCCTGTAATAATTATTATATAGGGTCCGGCAATTGTATTTAACGGTTTTTCATGGCTTCCTTGTAGAGGGACGAATAAAGTATGGGAACCTATTTTGGAGGAAATTGAAACTGTGCTAAGTAAAGTTTACAAAAACACTATTAGCGCCCAAATATCACATGTGCAAGATGTCCACCACCTGCGTCTATACGTTGCTGCACTCTGCTTTGGAAATTTAACAAAACGCGATTAAGTAAATCTTCGTTAGCATTTAACGGAATTTAGTTTTATAGCTCTTGAATTGTTTAAGGACGTGTCTGGTAAACTTTAGGCTAGAAAAAAATCGGGAACAGAAAATCGGGCTATCTTGCCGGCCAAGCAATGTCGCCAAACCGCGAAATTAGGCAATTAGAGAACGAACATGCAACAAAATATCCATAGTCTGCCTTGCTGTATGCGCAGTGGCACCTATTGTTGAAACCAATCACTATTTTTTCTCATTCGTTACAGCTCCACAATATCAACATTGCAATATACCGATCAGAATTTACTGTAACGTCTTGAGCAAAACGGTATGGTCCAGTTACGCCAAAAGTCGATACTCCACACCATACCATCATCTTCTGATCATGAAGATGCTTTTCTTGCAGCTCTCTTGGATTTTCTGCTACTCAGTAAGGAAAGTGTTTATTTACATACCCAGTCAGATAGAAGTGGGCTTCATCTGATATGTTTGATTTATAGGGAACTTCTCAGTTTTCATTGCAACAGTCGTATTACAAGAAGCATCAGCAGAATGTTATTCGACAAGGCCTGAAGATGGCAAATGTGATTTTGCCGTAACGCCGTCAAGACAACCACCCCGGTCCGTTCCAGGACCAACCAAGAAGTTGCTACGTGGAAGAATTTCTAGAAGCCAATCACAGCATATATATTGCCATGATTTTTATATTAAAATAATGTATTTATTTTTAACTATTTGTTAAATGTCTTTATCATGCTTTAAACTACACTAAAATACCTTCGGAAGGACTGTTATATATTAAAAAGGATATTTATTGGTATTAAAATCCATATTTTAACCTGAAATATAGTCTAAATAGATTAATTATGTCATAAATTATAACAATTAATGTAAAATTATAGTTAAAACTATATTTATAAACCTGTTATATGTAAAAACTGTTATCGATACTTAGTACGTTGCTTCGTAATGTGGAATATGAACTCAAAGTGAAATTTTACAGTGTATGGCCTTTTGAAATCCTGTTGTGTGACTAAATACTTGTTGTAGACGATGATGTGGGTCTTTTTGGACAGTACCAGAGCCCTAAAACTCAAAAGTTACTGTTATTTTAAGTTTTTCGATAATAAGTGTATAATTTTGATTTAGAAGGTTTTATATTAGCCAATTTAATTAATATTATATCTAGGAAA
>JABXWE010023501.1:0-17355 GCA_014611495.1 Limonius californicus | reverse complement strand
AACAAATGAGAGCGATGAATGTGTGCCAGTTTGTTTTAAAAAATTAGCAGCAACTGTAAAATTGATTGGAGATCCTGGTTGGCTGAAGGAATGAATGTGTAACAACATATGTAAATGCATGTCCAATTTACTAGTTAAACCTTAACCGAGCCTTTATGCAACATTGTCACTAGAAGTATTTGTCCAACATTTTCAAAAGATTTTCTATAAAAGCGTATTCTTTACTATTTTTAAGTAATTGTAAAATTTTATATATTTCTGTACATTTAAATGCTTACTATACAAGTTTTATATGAGTAGCACAGGATACCATTGAAGGGTAGTGGGAACGGGAAATATTCAAGGATAATGGGGAGAAATAATATGAAGGGAAGCGGCGAGGGACAAATATTAAAAGTGGGGAGCGATAATAATGAAGGGCGACGTGAAAGGTTAACATTGAAGGATAATGAGGAGGGATACCATTGAAGGATAGTAGGGGTGGATACAATTGAAGGGTAGTGGGAAGGGAAAATATTCAAGGGCAATGGGGAGAAATAATATGAAGGGAAGCGGCAAGGGACAAATATTAACGGTGGTGGGGAGGGATAATAATGAAGGCAGACGGGAAAGGTTAACATTGAAGGATAATGAGGAGGGATACCATTGAAGGATAGTATGTGTGGATACATTTGAAGGGTAGGGGGGAACGGAAAATATTCAAGGGTAATGGAATGAAATAATATGAAGGAAAGCGGCAAGGGACAAATATTAACGGTGGTGGGAAGGGATAATAATGAAGGGAGACGGGAAAGGTTTACATTGAAGGATAATGGGGAGGGATACCATTGAAGAATAGTATGGGTGGATACATTTCAAGGGTAGCGGGAAGGGACAATATATAACAGCGGCGGGGAGGAGTAATTGTGAATGGTGGTGGGGAGGGATAATACTAGAAGCTAGTAGGGGAATACTGTTGAAGGAAAATGGGGAGGGATAATATTGTAGGGCAGCGGGGCGGGATAATGCTGAAAGGCGGCGAGGAAGTTTAGTATTGAACGGTACTTTTGGAGGAATAATATTTAAAGGTAGCAGGGAGGGGGCAACAGGGATTAATTATATTGAAGGGTAGTGCGGAATGGAATATTGCAGGGTAGTGGGAGGGGGGCAATTAGTGCGAAGGAATAATATTAAGGGGTACTGGGAGGGAATTACGTTAAGGGAATAATAATACTAAGGGATGGTGGAAATGAATAATACTGAAGCAGCAAATTAAAAGCTAGAAGAAATGAGGAAAAAAAAAGAATAAACTCAAAAGTGATAAAAGTAAGAAATATAGAATCAAAAAAACAACAAAAACGCTAGAAAATCACAACCAGATAAGAATAAAAATTTCAAACGAAAATGAAAACCTTTCTTGCTAAATTGTTTCTAAATTATATTATGTAGGTGAAGTAACCTTAGAATATAGAGAATACAGCATACAGATGCAGTCAATTTTAATTTGCAAGCGACTATAGGCAACCCACAGAACATGAATACATTACATTATAATATTAACAAATTTATTCCCTTTTCTTTATTATTTAATTTCGTTTATGCAAATTGCATTTTCACGTTAACTACATTTTATATATTCAATACATAGAAATGTAAAGGTTTTCATGATCTGAGGGTGGCCTACTGATATTTTGTCTCGCACGGCTTCACTTCGTTTTATCTAAAACTTAAACAGTATTACTCCTTCCCCATTCTGTATGCTGTGGAAATAAAGTGGGTGTTTATGTTTGTAAATGAGTGTAAAGATGTAAATAGGTTTGGATTTGATCACTGAAACCCGATACTTTGACATCTGTTATTCAAATAACATAACCTAGAATTTATTGTAAATCCAATTTAATTGATAAATATAATTTTTGCAATAGAAATGACTATCTTCTGCATGCTTACAATCATTTATATATGAAGTACTTGGTAAAAATTTAATAGGTTTGTTCATTGATAATAGCAAAATTGTAATTTGTAATCCCATCAATGGTTTGTGTTATCTTAAACCTTCACTTTTACAAAGTTTAAACATTATTCTTTTTATCTACAAGAAGATGGAGTAGTATTTTCAAAACAAGGTGTTTACTGTGGCACTTGTCTAGTACAGTCAAACCTCTTTGTCTCGAACTTCGATTAGGCGAAATCCACTGATGCTCCTGGTACAATAATAAATGCAAATCGTTCATTTGATAAGTCGAATATTATTTGCATCCCCTACTGCTTCGACTTCAAGAGGTTTCACTGTATTTTTTGAAGTAAATTTTCAACATAAAAGCTTTGTGATGTAAAAATGTGTTTGTTACAACTATCTACAAATAAATCTTTCAGGATAAATTAAAAAATATGTTATGAACTTTTTACATTCAATTTATTACATTTCAAAATTTTAAAACATTTATTCTTACACTTCTGTACAAAAACTCAAATGAAACTTAAATAAAATATTTCACCTGCTATTGCAGAAGGCTATGTTAACTGTTTTTGGGTAGAGATGGCACTAGCATATCAACAATGGAAGTAATTCTATGGTATTTACATTTTTACCCCATTCTACCTCAGATTATCTTTATTGCTAGCCCCATTTTTGAGAAAACAAACCTAGGAGAAGAATCAAGACTCATACCGAACATATTACTGTCTTTATAATTATTGGCAGTAAGAAAAAGAAATTGCTAAAAGAAGAACACAAGTTGGAGGCTCAATTATAAAGAAATACATATAAAAATAGACAAAGTAATGAGGGAGATCAAACTAGAAAAACGAGCTCAGAATTCTATCATTTCTTCTTGCTTTTTCTGTTGTTCCCTATCCACTTTGGGTCTGTAATTCTTTTTCTCTTTACATAAAAAAACCAATTACATTCACGTTCTTTAACAAAACTTGTAATGAGTAAGTTGACAATAATGGTAGTAGTAAATTCAATAAAAGATCCTGAGGATGGACATGTATGTGTTGTGTACGGTAAATATAAACCAAAATCTAAAAATCCAAAATGCCAAATGAAAAACTGCCAATCAATTCTGCTAATTTTTTATTTACCCTATTTAATATTTAATAATTTTTTTTTATACGTATCAGTGGATGTTAGCTATAAATTTTTACACTTTTTTAATTGAAATGTTTGCAACATTACATCAGATATTATAAACTAACCTTTCTAATTAATTTACACTAGTGTCATTGTCACCACAAATATTTTGTATGGTCAAGGCACGCTTGTGTAATAACAAACTGAACATATAAGAAAACAAAATTGTTTAAAAATCTGTGCCCACCATTACCGGAATCAAGCAAAAGTGCACCGAAACATAGATATCGTGGTGTTCTCGTTGCTTCAATTGCTAGTATATCAAAGAGACAGATGACAGATATTGCGGCACTTATGCTTGACTTTAATCTGTTCATTAAAAGCAATAAATGTTACACATCTTTTGTACAATTTTTATATCGCTTTTGATGAGATTATTTAGTGTTACGGATTATTTTATAAAGGTTATACCAAAAGATGAAAAGAGTATATTGATAGACTCCAATCCCAAATGTAACATATTTAATCCCCATGAATTGTTAAACACTGCTATTTGTATGTAATGTGTTATAATGCACTGCTTCTAATATGCAATTTTTTTAATAAATATGAGTTTATAAAACTTATTATTTATTTTATTTGCGACAAACAACATGTGGTAAATCATTACGAAATAAATGCATGTAAATGAAAGGAAGTAACAGTTCAACATCTGCACAATGACAAGCTGAAACAGGAAGCAACGAAGGTCTTTGGTACATCGGTACACACGTGTTGGTTAAAATTAAATTCTTACTGCAGTCCCATAAAAAAGTCACACTTCTGAGAACTCAATGAATTTGTATGACAAGAATATTGTTGTAAAATAGAGTGCCATGACTCACCAGAATCCATTCACAATTTAAAACAAAATCTTTTTCAGTTTAAGTAAACTAGTGGATGTTCATAAATAAGTGTAGGATTAAACAGTTACACTTATTTTGTTTTGATGGTTCAATTTTGAGGTTATGTTAAAAGAATATTGTACTGTATTTTTGATATTTATTTAAAATAGGTAAAGATAAGTTTCAGAACACTTGAACCTAGCCATTTAAAAATGGCTGCTGGAGGACATACAATGTGAAGTTGTCATATCTATTACATTGGTTTACCATCTTCTGAGCCTGTATTAATACAAATAGTCAACTGAATTTTGTTGCCTTGGGTAAATTTTGTATTGCACACTAAAAATATAAACAATTAACTTATTGATGTACATTTCGGGATAGGATTAAATAAAGTAAATAATGTTTAATGCAAAACAGAACTAGGCTGTAATTGTAGCAAATAAAGTGGTTTATAAGCAGGAGTAATTGTTTACGGTAGTTCATTGAGAACAGGCACTAAACTCTATTTGTTGAGCATTGAGCTAGAATGTAAACAAATGTTTGACAGGTGCGTTGATTTACCGGATGTGTATTTACGTAATATTCCTTGAGTTTCTAAGTTATCGTTCGCGCCGTCATAATTCTTTTTTAGAAGAATTGGTGGTTCTGAAAAGAGTTTTGTGGACTTGGATGAGACATCTGCATTACAAATCTTGACGTAAAAGCAATCCGTTGTTAAGTAGTACAAATAGGTGCATCATGTTAAATCCTGCAATCCATTAATTAGTCAAACACAAATAAATACATAATAGTAAAAGCATTAAAGGAATAATAAACACTTAATTATTGACAAATAATATAATATAATAATAATCTGCTCTGTTTAACTAATGGCAAACTATTTACCGTTTAGTCAGTTCCTTTAACGAGTCTTTTTAATGGCATGCTTGTCATAATAAGACTATTATTTACATAATCTGAAAATATTTAGAAATAGACATTTGGGCACTGGTCAAGAATATAGGTCCCAAACCATGTTCTAATTTATGTTCTTATTAGATAATGTAAACATTTGCTAACCTAACCTAACCTAACCTAACCTAATCTAACCTAACCTAACCTGGTACTGGTCAAGGTTAGGTTAGGTTAGATTAGGTTAGGTTAGATTAGATTAGGTTAGGTTAGGTTAGGTTATCTAATTATAACATAAATTAGAACATGGTTTGGGACCCATATTCTTGACCAGTACCGACATTTGTATACCTAATATTATTTTCTAATTCCGGGAGATTTTGGAGAAGACAAAGTTTTAGTATCCCGAAACTCCTTTAAAATTCTTTTTACTGTTGCAACACTAACACCCACTGTTTTAGCAACAAATTGTACAATTTCAGTCAGTAAAATCTCAGGAGTTTCTTCTAACGTCGAATTATACAATTTTACTATTAATTGTTTTTCATTTAAAGTAGTAGGATTACACGTTTCTGGAACAACTAGCTCCATTTTAGGGAAATAATCATCAGGCACTATACAAACGCTCCGAAAACCGATACGCACTGCTCAAAAAGCACACAAACTTAACCCGGTAATTACGAGTGCAAAGTAAAGGTTTTGAGCGTCAATTACTCCTTAAGTAATGAGGCATTAGCGTTACCTAGCGTAGACCAATCCGAGCGCGCGCTCGGGTGAGTCAAACACGTGCGTTTGTTGACGTTCTAGCTCAATGCTCAACAAATAGAGTTTAGAAAAATAACAAATTGAGTTGGCTGATGAACTGGACTAATATCAAAACAAAATAATAAATCTTTAGCATCGAAAGTTAATCTTAATTTTATAAATGTGAAAAGATTTTGTTTTATCATTACTTTTGTGTTATAGAGTATTACAATAATGCGTTTTGAATAATTCCAAATGGCTATGATAATTGTGACATTCTGTATACTATTTTGTTTTAATGCAATCATAAACCAATGTGAAAGAACATAATCCTTAATGTCTTTCAAATATTTTTTGAGATACTTAAATTTAAAAATTTTGTAGTTAAGTTGTCGATTATTAAATCAGTTTGTGTGGGGTTGCCATTTGCAACATCCTCACAGATTTTTGCTCAAAAAATTTTGGGCCCATTTGCCGCTTTAAAAAGCTATTGATGCCTCCAATTTTTATCACCTCTCAAGTTGGACAGGTTTGATCACTTAGTCGCTACACGTTTTCCTTAAACATATTATTAGCAGCAGGTTTTGTAAAATACTACTTTAAGACACAACTTGAATATACTTACTTTAAGAGTAGCAAACAAACAAAAATCTTTTGTATTATATATTATTTAACAAAAACTTTCTAATTTTTAGTAGATGGCAGCAACTTACTGCATAGAAAATTTCTTCACATATTTCAGTTTCTGCAGGTTTTAATTATGCTCCATTACGTTGCATATATTAATTTGGAGTTCATTTATTTCAACCTTAGGCTAGTATGACATGATGCAGAATTTTATAGAATAGTATATTTTTCAACGAGTGTAGAATGACAGCTATTATTCACAAGGATGAATGAATAATAGCTATTCTACACCAGTAGGAGACTATACTTTCTCTACGACTATTTCATAGGAAGTTACAATTTTTGGTCCGAATCAACATAATAAAAATTTTGCATTAGATGGACGTATGACGGTTCACTAGCCACAACCATTTTACGCCGTGTACACCATTGTGTACTGTTTCTGCGATTTCTTCGGCACTAAATTAATACCCGTCGTTTTCGCGGTTTCCGTTATTTCTGGTGGCGAACACATTTCAGCGTTTTCGCTGTCTGAATTATTCATACCTAGTTCTTACAGTTTTTACGAATACGAAAATTTAAAACTGTTTTTGACAGTTACTTCAAAAACAAGTGGGAGATCCCAAGCGCTAACATGCCACGCCCATTGGATTCTGATACAGAATCCCACGACCCACTGAAATAGAGAACAGAATCCAACGGCAATGGAGAATATCTATCATTCTTCAACTAAAAAGGTATATGTAACGAATACATTATATTATAGTCGTAGAGAAGGTATTTTTACAAAATTCTGTGTGTAAAATTTTGTTCAATATTCTGTACATTTGTACTCTAAGTCTGCAAAATTGCACAAATAATTTATTTTTAGTGTTCGTCAGTGCTCACAGAGGGCAGAGAGGTAAATGCTAACTGTATTTTCTATTATCTCGTTCACGTCCTTGATTCATTGCTGTTGATGTAGAATACATAAATAAAAGCGCTACAAACTTAGGTGTCAACCTAATATTAACAAACTTTTATAGAATTTTACATTAACCACAGTTACATGAGCATGTGGGCAAATTCCTCGTAGATATCAACGAAATTTTGACCTATTTGCACATGCCCACAGACAGAATTTTTTTCAAAATTCTGCGTTTAATACTGAACAGCATTTTGTACAAAATTCTGGATCATATCATGCTAGCCTTAGGCTAGTTACACTGCATATTGTATTTTAATTTGTAGTGAATATTCGCTAAATAACAAAGCCTTTGTATACAAGTTAAGTCAGTATGTTTTAGCAGCCATATTGGATTTTACTTTGACAGTATGGCAAAATGTTCGATTTTGTAATCACATTATAATTTTTTAGGTTAAAATATCTTACACTGTATTCATTACGTTTATATAAAACAAGACAATAGCAATATTACTGCAGTTCAAGCATATTATACATGTATACTAATATTGTTGTGTTTCCAAAAATGAAGCAATTAGTCATGTTGAGGTTAGGTTTTGAGTTTGAAATCCGTGCAATAGCTTGCCAGCTATTAAAATTAGCACAGCTGATTTCACCCAGTTCTCTACTGTAGTCATAACCTAATTACCATAAATAGTTTCAAGCAAATAACAAACCACATAACCTCAAAATCGCATCGGGTCAACAGGAACCGACAAAAAGCAATAAATATTACAGTCCACTACCGCTTGTGATCCTACAATTATTTATAGGCCCTCTATGTTAATGACAGAGCTTACCTTGCTGAACTGCCCCAACACATATTTCAATATATTCGACGGCGCATTGTAAAGCAGCGGTTCGAGTGCTGACAGCAGCATGCATTTCTGCAAGCACTGCTTCAATGTGGTCTTGCACTTGTACTTAAGATCTTCCGAGCTATCGGTACACAAGTACAGATTTAAGAGGCGAGGGAAGCCATTGGCAGCCGCAACAGCTTTAGCATGTTCAGGACTGTGCTTGCCGATCTGGCCCAAAGTCCAGGCAGTAACGGCCAGTGTAGCGTCATCAGGACTTTCATTTAAAATCCTTGTAAGCTCAAGTACACCATTACAGCCTAATACGGACATTGCTAGCTGATCCGAGAAACCTACAATTAAAGGGTAATGTACGAAAGCGTTGGAAATTACAGTTTCCTAATACAAAATACTAGATTTTAAATACATTTCTTAAGAGAAATTATTGCCTTTTGTAAGATCTTGTAAGTGTTTTATTTATTTACAATTAAAAATTATATAAATAGATTGTAAGAGTAAGTGCAACGTTAGAGTTTATAGGTAATTTTTATAGTTACAGTGATTAAAGGTGGTAGCTGCTTGAAGTGGCAAGGTGGATTTAACTGGTTATTACACAACAATTAATTGTAATAGCATAAAACATGTCCAAATACAACTGTAATAAACTAAGGGTTTATATATTATTGTGTGAGAGACTGTAAATTAAAATTTAAATGGTCGACGAATTCTTAAAATTGCTATTTAAACTGTAAAAAGTAACTTGATGAATAAGAACTCTTATAACATAATTAACAAAATGGAAACTTTTAGTTACAAATAATATAAATAATGTTAAAATTTAAATTTTTGAACATAAATACATATTAATAAAACTAATAAACTATTATATTGAATGGGTTGTCTTTCCCTTTTATTATGAAATTTGCTCTATAGGGAGTTTCTACTAATATTAGCTAGCTAATTACTCCAAAACTATTATAGATAGCGTCATGGCAATTATAAAAAGTGAGCAATACATCATTTTTTGAGGAATTGAAATCTAGGTGGAAAATGCACTTGTTAGAAAACTGAATTTTATAAATCTACAGGAATTATTTTACCACTATTCATTTTGAATCTTATGAGCCCAGAAATTGAAACTAAAATAGACTAAAAATATAATTGAGGGATCAACTCTGGCGATCTAACTGGCTAACATGTACCTGCAATATATCCTATCGCTGTGATGCAAGGAACTTTGGACTCTGCTGTGGAGTGCCTCAAGGTCTCCATTAGGGCCCCAATACCTCCGGTGTTAACAACAAGTTGTGTAAGTTCCAGTGAGTGCTTCACGGTGTCCCTAACCAGGGCTGCGGCATTTTTGCGGACTATCGGGCAAGCATGGGCCATGTGAATTAGAACCGAGGGGAAAATTTCACCTTCCACTACTACTTCTGCTAAATCAGTGGAGTGCTTCGCTATGGAACCTATTAATTACACAAGGAAAAATTACAATTTTCAATAAGTATGTGTGCTACAGTCAGTTGTTTTATTACAAATATTAGTGTAAATAAGTTACCACAATAAATTTTTCTTCTTAGATTTAAATTTTAAGTTGCAATCATGCCAGAGAAATTAATTGTTTTTGTAATTGGCATTCCAAAATTACCACCAAAGTATCAAGTTAGTTACCAATTACCGAGTCGTCTAGGATTAATGATATGTTAATTTATGTGAAGTTGAAGGGTTGATTTGATGGTGGTCGACTAATGGATGAAGTTATACAAAATTTTAGTAGTTATCCGGGTTTAGTTGGTTACTGGATGGAGGGTTGGTCACTTACATCATATTAATTCTGCATTGTATGAAAGATAGTTATACTTTATCTAACTGCAAGATTACTTTCTCGCTCGTCTTCAGTCTATCCAACATTTGGCTGGCTTAAAGGTATATTGACTAGGCTGACTATTTATTGAATATTGTTTTACCAGAGGACAGCCATTATCGCAATAATATTAAGTACACAGTAATTCATCGCATTCTGTACAAATTGTTAAAATAGAATTAAAACAAATTTCCGGTTAACTTTTACGTTTAAATTTAAGTTTGATTGGAGTAAATGCACCCATATTTATTATTAGCCCGCAACATCCCATTGTTGGGCAAGAGCCTCCCCCCCCATAATGGGGGGGTTGTTGATCTACTCTCCCATAGTGATCAATCCATATGAGTGATACAGACACTACGTCATATTTTAACCAGCTGATATTCCAATAACGTTATTTAATATGGCAAATTTTATAAAGTTTCATTAAATAAGATTACATATTTTTTTAAATTACGTGGTCGTGCATTTACCCTGGGATCCATAGGTAGGTCACTGTATAATCGTAGCCACTTCATGGAAAATTAATTTCATTATTAACTTATACTTATAAGTTATATAACCCTGCAAGGCAAACAAAAGTTGGCATGGAAAAATAAAGGAAATCCTAGAACAAGGAACAACATCCACAAAATAATGAAAATATGTTTGGTAGTTTTACATGATAAAAAATAAGCTAGGGGAACTACACCACCCCACTTCATGATCAAAAATGTTGATATCAATTATGATAGACACTTATTAACAATCTTATAACTATACCATGTTAAATACATATTATAACAAGATATATATTTTATAACAATAAATTAAAACAATTTGTAGCAGACAACATTTGAACGAAATTCTGACATAAAATTCGACATCTAGCGCGTATTGTATAATGCGCATGCTCTAATTGGATGTGTCTAAGAAGACATCAACGGTGAAGCAAGTATTATGTAAAATATTTACCTATCAATGAATTATTAAATGGTAGATATTTTTTACAACGTCTGACTTGAGATTAACGTTTCCCTCGAACAATATAAATTAAAATAAAATTTTTAATCTGAGAACCTGATTAAGATAAACTTTAGGATAATTAAAAACACTTCCAAACCACACATCGAAGAGATACAAAATTGCTGCGGCTAAAACAACTACGGAAATGTGAATTGCTAAAAATGTAAATCTGCAGAAATCAAAAATTACAGACAATACATATACGAGGTGTGATCAGAAAATACGATGAATGAATTTTATTACGAACGAAATAATAAGGTTACATCAAATTTAAATTAATCTCCTTCAAAGTACTCTCCTTGGCTAGCGATGCACTTATCCCAACGGTGATTCCATGTTTGGAAGCTTTTCTGGAAGGTTGCTTTCGGAACGGCCTTCAGCTGCTCCGTCGTTACCGTCTCAATGTCGGGAATGGTACCAAAACGGTTTCCTTTTAGCACGGTTTTTATTTTTGGGAAGAGCCAGAAGTCGCATGGTGCTAAATCCGGAGAATAAGGCGGATGTGGACATGTCCTGTCTGCAGACAGGAGCCTTTTTTCGACCAAAAACTCGCGGATCAGCAGGAACAAATTTCGCACTCACTCGTTTCATTTGCAAATCACCGGTTAAAATGCTTTGCACAGATCCATATGAGATGTTCAGTTCTTCGGTAAGCTCTCGAATAGTCAATCGCCTGTTTGAACGAACCATTTTTGCCACTTTCTGCACGTTTTCGTCTGTTCTTGAGGTCGAAGGACGTCCTGGCCGTTTCTCGTCTTCAACCGACTCATTTCCGCTTTTAAATCGCTCATACCACTTGTAAACAGTCTTCAGAGTCACCATATTATCGCCATACACTGATTTTAACATTTCATGAGCTTCTTTGGCACTTTTTTGCAACTTAAAACAAAACTTAATGTTCACGCGTTGTTCAAAATCCATGATGCGCGACAGACACGGTAAACACGACCTCGCTCTTTCGGCGCTGGAAGCCGCTTGACAAGTCACAATTTGTGCAAACTTGACACTGACTATCTCAAAGGATGAGGCTATCGGACTTATTACTTCAAATCTATGTAGCGTCAGCAGATGGCGCTATAAAAATTCATTCACCGAATTTTTTGATAGTACCGCGTATTAACATTGCTCTAGCGGAATGGTGCGGTTTAGACCTGCAATATGTGGCATTAAAATACTAACGAGTGAGATTATCAATGAAAAGACGTATGAGTAAGACAAAGAATGCGCACGATAAAATTTAGATAAATTAAAGGAATGAGTGGTCATCGTTTCATTAAAAAGATGTACATTATAAAACCCACAATATGTAAAATGGTAATTTGTGGGAACCTATTCATCAAGTTATGTGTTGAAACTATCCCAGGTAGGGCATTTGTTACGGGCCAACGAGCTTTTTCGTCGACCCGCAACACGATAGGTGGAAAAAGGCTTGCAGCTTAGCTCAGAGAAGTAGGGGGGTTCACGGAAATCGCTTATGGGAGGAAATCTTCCTGGTTGTGTACAGAGTAGGTCAAAATTAGTGGGCGCTGCCTTCCAAATACAGCTGATTGCAGGTTCTCGTGGAAGGCCGAGGAGCCAGCAGCTTACGGGAATCGAACTCACCTTTATTGTGCCTCCCTCCTGTTTATAAAGCTTGCAAAATTCGTACACACACAAATACAAAATATACAATAATAGAAGACGTAATAAATTTTAAAACACATATAATTAACCTTTTGAGAGTAACTGACGGTACAAAAAATATGACAGCAAGTAGTAATATTTTACTCAATACAACCATCGGTTAAAAGGAACGTTCGATTAAGGGGGAGCATGCCGCCCATGGCTTACGGTATTTAAAATCTTTCAACAAATCTACGTGGCCAGTGGTGTCTGAGTTTACAAGAATAATACAGTATGTGATATCTTTATACAATTAACGGCAAACAAAAAGAAAATAATGACAAACGACGACTGAGGGTCGCCTCTTGTAGCATTAAAAAAAAGGTTCAATCACTTAGAATTTTGCAAGTTAACGCGTACAAGGTTTTACACAACACAAAAAAACTAATTCCTTTACGTAGACTTTCGGTGAATGTAGCAGAAAGAGAGGGCGGCACAATTTCGGGGTTGTTTTCCAGATGCAGGTACAGTTTGGGGGTATTTTCAGGTCCGGGAAAATGGTAAACGTTCTTCGGGAAAATTGTGAGACGAAATATTTGCTGCACAACAAATGGGCTCGATAATAATCCGTCGAAGGCGATCGGCATATTCGCAATGAATTGCCTTTCCAGGGATAAAAACTGCACCGCATTTCTTCAAATCCGACACTTGTCGATGTTCTGTTCCCCCCACGGTGAAACAGCGATACGAAAATACACGCGATGGATACCCATCGAAAACATAAGCCGCCCCTGCAGTACTTGATTTCTTAATTTCTTAACAGCCCCCGTAGATGGAATTGGTAGACGGAAGTATAGTGAAGGTAGAAGGTCGACTGAAGAGCTAAACGCTACGTGAACATGCGTTGGTCAAAAATATTACGCCACATTGAGAAATATGGTGAAATAGTTCTGGAAAGATTTGACACGTAAATTCGCAGAAAGCGTCCAGGGTCAGGCGCAGACAAAACATGAATCGGCAATTTCACCCTACAAAGGGAAACTTAAAGGCTTTACGGAATTGGCCCCTCATAACTCAATCTTAAAAGAAAAATAACGAAAACTGTAATCGACATAAGAAGATGACAATTAAAATAGAATTTTAATTCCTATGAAGCGGCAATTAAAGTATTGCTCTAATCCAGATGGAGTGGCACAATTAAATGAACATAACACATTTCATACCTTAAAACGCACCAACCATTAAAAAAGTTAAATTAATCAAATATCGTTAGTTGCGCTTTTGCCAGGAGAATGATGACAAAACGACCCCTGCGGTATTTAATCCCCTTTGTAGTTCCTAAAACGGAGTTGTTTTTTCAACTTTTATTGAGGTAAATGTGGCTCGTGTGGGTATATTTCATCTCACAAAAAATACATTTTTTAGCCTCTCAAAAATTCAAAATTTGCACGGATTACATTTTTTGCATTCTATTTACATAAATGATTTTTAAATCACCACCGCGACAATTTCATCCCCAAAAAGCAAAAATTTGACGGATTTCATTTTTGTATCCTATTTAAATGAATGTTGTTTAACATCAACCCGCGGTTATTTCATCCTCTAAAACATATTGTTCAATTTATAAATTTATAAACATCATTTTTCTATCCTTTACGTATAGTATATTATGCTGAAACAACCACCAGTTTAGAGAATATAACAGTTGGATTTACAGAAATAAAACATTTTTCATAAAAAAATAATTAAAAAAATAAATCAGAAGAGAGGATTCGAACTCCCGAAGATATTTTACCACTACGCCACACTGACGGCAATCGCGCATCGGATTTGATGATATTACTACACTACATGTATAACTTTTTTCAAAGTTTTTCAAATTTATCGTTTAATTTGGTATTATAAAATAAAAAAACTGATATAATCGCTGGAAAATTAACGCTACTTCTGCGTACACCTTGTTTGGGTGAGTTTTTCAACTTGGGAAACAGGAAATATAATTCCTCAAACGCATGTATTTTCCCTATGCAGCTGGTTCAAAGTCAGCACGCGGCAGGTCTGCATGTTTTATGTTTCAAACCAACCCATATATTTATAAATAGATTATTGATGGAAGTATGGGAAAGTCCAAATGAGGTCTTTTTGAAATTGTGTATAAAAATTGCGACTATATCAACTATTGTGCCACCTGTTTATAACATCTACCAATGCTTACTTAAAGCACCCAAGGTTTGTCTCTTCAGTTTTTCATCCTGATTGGCTAAACTGCGGATCAAGAAAGGCACAGCTCCAGAATCAACAATATTCTGGGCCAAATCTGCACTGTGCTTTGCAATATCTGTAAGTGCACTAGCAGCAGTTTGTTTCAAAGTTAATTCTGGTTCTTGTAGACATAGTATGAGGAGTGGTACCGCACCGGCATCTACCACCTTTCGAGCCAAAGCCTGGCTGTGTCGAGCCATATAACCTATTGCCCATGCAGCTCCCTGTTTTACCTACAAAATTAATTATCTTTAAGCCATGCTAGAAGAAACTACATCGTTTAATCGTTTACTGTTGGTTCAAAATCCTCCAAACACAGCATTAGTGCTTCCAACCCACCCGAAACAGAAACATTAGTAGCTGTTTCTTCATCATGCTCGCAAAGCGAACGTAGAACAAACACTGCTGCTTTCTTGTAGTATTTCTACAATAAGTATTACAATATTATTACTTGCCTAGAATAAAACTTTATATTACATTTTGGGTGTGTATATCACGAATCAACATAGGTAAAAAGTCCCGATTCAAGGCTTCTCTAGCTAACGTAACATCATGGTGAACTAGTCTACCAATGGCTATTGCTGCGCACTGTTGAATTTGTATGCAAACATCATTTAATAGGGGCTGAAGTAGGTCTAGAAAACAACCTGTTATAGGTTTCAGAGCAAAGAATTTGAAGACATACCGAAGGCTCCAGCTTGGTTGAGATATTCGATGTTTTGAGGCCGCAATGCCAAATCGGCCACTGTCTGCACAAAATGTATTCTAGCTTTCTGATATTGGTCGAAAACTTGCAAAACTGAGCGAGCTGTCATGTTGAGGTTTTAAACCGTTTTTTGTTGGTAATAACATTCATTTGTTGTATTTTGGTACGATGATGGCTTACTGAAAATGACCTGACATAAGCTTGACAAGTTAGGTTAGGGAATAATTTGAGGTTAAGAAAAAATACCTGAACAAATTATTATTAAGAGGGACCGTGAAGTGGAGGGTGTACCTACACAAAATACAACAACAGGTAAGTAGTTACATTTAGAGCATTTCTTAAAATGGAGAAAATAGTTCGTATTTTATATACAGTTCTGCTCTTCCACTACAGAGGGCTCTCGCTACAACACTAAATATTTTGGGTTGGGTCCTCAATCTGTCGTGGTACAAAGTGATTTTTTAAAAAGTCAATTGCAGTAGCCTAGGGATTGTCCCGTCTATATTAAGCTTTAGAATCTGACAATATGAAAATTGTAACAGCATAGCTGCCAATAATTAAATAAAGAAGCTTCAATTATTTATTCAAAAATGAATTTCACAGTGCAGCATAAGATATTTATGGTAAAAGCTTATTACCGAACTAGAATCATCATAAATGGTGAGTGGCGGTATTCGATCCAGGAATGCTTCAACGATTTTACAGACCATTTTGGAATTGTTGAATACATTCGATTTTACGATGCTCTAAGGCACACTGTGGAATTATTCGATGAAACAGGTGGTGTTACACGCAGAAATGGTAGCGGTAGACCTACAGAACGCACACCAGACGTCCTGGAAAATGTTAGACAAATAATGGCTGAAACTCCCTCAACTCCACTTCGACATCTTTCACAGCGCATTGATTTGTCTTACACAACCACGAGGAATATTCTTAAAGCAGATTTAAAGTTATTCCCATATAAAGTTGTTGGTTATTCCAGAGTTTTTAATGTAGCACAGTGAATAATAACTTTTATTATACAAAGAAAGCTTACACAAGGTTGACACATCTTATTACAACGTACATAAAAACAGATTGATTATTTATATAGTAACATATTTTGTTTTTTTACCAACCTTGCTAACTTAATCTAAAAAGATAGATGTTTGATTAAATGGATGAACCATTCAACAAAAGTAACTTCAGTTCATCAGATTCTACCAGCAGACATGCCTCTAAGAGAACGATATTGTCAATGGTTTTTAAACGCATTTCCTGAAGACAACGACTTGAACAACGTGTTTTTTTCGGACGAAGCATGGTTTCATTTATCTGAATATGTGAACTCCCAAAATATGAGAATTTGGTCTGCGGAGAATCCATATGCGTTTAGAAAAACACCACTTCATCCGCAAAAGCTTGGCGTGTGGATTGGTCTTAGCCGACGACGACTTGTAAGACCAATTTTCTTTCAAGGGACAATCAATGCATTACGGTATCGCGAAGAGATTTAGGAACCTTTTATTCATCAGTTAGATGACCAAGAGCTGCGGGAAGGGTACTTCCAGCAGGATGGCTCGCCTGTTCATTGTACTCTGGAGAACTTGAATTTTATTCAGGCAATAGAGTAATCAGTCGGAACACTCCAGTTGCTTATCCACCCAGGTCTTGTGATTTAACAACGTTGGATTTTTTTGACTGGCCCTATGTAAAAAATTCAATTTATCAGACACCAATACAAAATTTAGATGAGCTTACAGCAAGAATAATTCATAAATGCAACATTGCAACGAAATAAATAACTCACAGCACATGCTCGAAAATGTGTCTCGAAGTTTACAAAAACGAGCAAGATTGTGTATAGAGCAAGGGGGTGGGCATTTCGAACACTTGCTGTGAAAGAAATCTTGATGAAAAACCTGTAATTCACTTACCTTAATAAATTACAAATCAGTTGCAACTAAATACTTGTTCATTTTCACATTTT
>JABXWE010023500.1:0-26489 GCA_014611495.1 Limonius californicus | reverse complement strand
ACTCCAACTAATATTCATTAGCATTTCGTTACATTTAACATGAAATCTTTATGCGAGTATAGATTAAAAATGAAAATTATGAGCATAATGTCCCAAAGTCCGACTATCGGTAATAATATACATATAATCGCAAATGCGGTCCGCTACAGTATGTAAGTAAGTACTCGTCTTGTTAAAATTTAATAAATTTTTAAAACGATCATTAGAACCTTCCGCGTCTGACAGTGACAAAAATACAAAAAAAAAATCATCTTCATCTCAAATATTGTTTTACCCTTATTTCCGAGAAACTCCAGTGCGTACGTTGTCGAAAAGTGTTGTCAGCGAAAAGTATGAAGTCATCAAAGCTTCTTTGCTATTTAAATACTAAATATACACACAAAATTGAAAGAATATGCACTACTAATAGAAAAGCACTACTATCAAAGTATTGAGTTGCATTTCACATTACAAAAACCAGTAAACCACATACAATTACTGAAGGTCTAATTTTACCAGCAGCTATTGAAGTAGGGCAAATAATGGTTGGTGAAAAAGAGGCTCTCAAGCTGAAAGCAATACCTTCTCTAATAATACCATTCAAAGAACAATAAGTGACAGGCAGAAGATACTCGAACACAAGTTGTTAAAAATATTAATAAATGTACGTACTGCTCCTTACAGAAGGACGAATCCGTGGATATTTCTAACTATGACCACTTTATAGCATCTGTAAAATACAATACTGGACATAGTGTTACAGAAGATATTTTATTTTGTACTCCATTAGAGGTCAATACCACCGGAAAATGTTTATTCGACACTCCCATGCAAAGTACCCACTAATAAGTACGAGATTGACTGGGTAAAATCCGTTGCTATATGCACCGATGGCGTCAAGCCTAACACAGCTTTGTCTGGAAGACAGTTTTTCAATTTAAAGCGGAACTTTTATTGTACCTTGAAGATGAAAAACCGGAATATGAGAATGTATTTTCCAATTCCTTTTGGCTTCTTAGGCTGGTTTTTCTTGCTGATATATTCGAGCACTTAATCACTCTAAACAACAGTTGTCAAAGCCGCGATATAAACATAATAACAGCCACGGACAAAATTAACAGATTTATAAAGAAACTTGTCCTCTGGTCTACTTCTATTGGAAAATAAGTTTGGTTCATTCCAGTGCGTTCAAGAACTCATGGAAGACTTAGTTAAGGATGATAATATGAAATATGCACAAACTGAAACAATAGCTTGTTGACTATTTGCCCAAGTACATTCAAAACTGTTACGACAATCACAGATGGATGCTGAATCCGTTTTTGTACAATTTCGTTCAACAAGCTGAAATTTCGGCAATCGTAAAAGAAAATCTTCTGAAAATATCATGTAATAGAATTTTGAAACTATACTTCTTTCTCCAGACCGTAGATCAATTTTGGACCAAAAGAATGCAGGAATTCCCGTTTTTACTTTGCAACATGTTTCTGTGTTTACAGTTGTTCATGTTAAGATTCTTGCATTTATTGAAAATTTTAATATTTCAATCATATATGATTTATTTTTGTTTACTTTATGAAAGGCAGAAATGAATGTCTTGAAAAAGCATTTTGATTTATTTTGAAAATCCTCCAGCTTCCCCCCTAAACCGCACTTTGGAAACCACTGCTTTAGGTCATACTCTTCATATAGCCAGTCCCGCTTACAATCTCTAAATCAGTTTGTTATTTAATCAACCGAATACGAATGACACTACAAAAAACGGAAAACGGGATTAAAGCAAACGAAACATTGACAAGAGTATTCGTGGTCGAAAGAGGTCTGAGGCAAGGCGAACCATTATCAGCTACCCTGTTTCATTTAGCGCAGGAATATACAACACACCAAGCAGATATAAATAGAGATGGGAAATCTACCAACGCCGACACCAGTGCCTACCGTTCGCTGATGATCTGACAATTGTGACAAGATCAAGAAAATAAATACAGGCAGTTGTAAAGAAGCGAATGCTAAGTGCTAAAGGCATGGGACTTGAGGTAAACGACATGACATAGAATGACTAACCATGTCAACAGGACAAATCACTGAAGATTAAGATAAATGCAAACATAGAATATAATTTCGAGGAGGTGGAATCTTTTATATATTTAGGTACAGTAGTAACCAGGAAAGTAGAACCTAGTGTAGAAATCAAGGCAAGAATAACATCGGGTACAAAAAGCGCAGCTGCGTTAAAAATGTTTTAATAAGTAATAGGTATGTTTCCTCTAAAAATTAGAGTTCATAAAACAATAGTGCGGCCTGCTGTGCTATATGCTTGTGATGTGTGGTGTTTAAGAAAGTACGATCAAGTTATTCTAAAAGTGTAGGAAGGAAAAATGCTTCGAAAAATATACGGGGGAAAATGTGTTAAGGGCCAGTGGGTAAGACGGACAAATCAAGAGCTATACGAATTATTTGGTGAGGCGAATATAGTAGGTGTAGTGAAAGCACAAAGACTCAGATGGCTAGGCCATTTGATAAGGATGAACAACGAAAGAACCCCCGGCAAAATATACAAGGCAGAAATTGGTGGTAAGAGGCGAAGAGACCTACGCTGCTTGAATATTAGGATGGAAGGATCGAACCAAAAATAGAAAAGAATGGAGGAAAGTTACAAACCAAGCCATGAGCCTTCTAGGCATCTAGAGCTAGAGCTTGACGATGTTAAGCAAACATCTTTTTTTTAGAACTTCACATTTATTTTTTATATCGTTTGTTTTATCTGAATTCATAAACAATTAGTTAAGTAAAAATGTCAAACAATACATAAAAAACTAAACAACTTTATAAGAAACAACTGAATTGTAATTTACGAAAACCTAGTCAATATACCCTCTGGTAAGTTAAGATGACGAACCTAAGCGGTTAAAATGAAGTATCTAGCACAAATTGCATTTTTGTGCCTGAGTAACTACTACAGGACTCATGCCACCAGTTTTTGCATTTTGAGCACTGAATCCAATCTTCTGTTGGTGGGTCTTCGTAGACTTCTTTACAACCTGGACACGTCGTCTCTTTATTTTCACTTTTGCGCTGTCATTTAACTCCTTTAGGATTCTTTTTATATGCTTTTTCGCGTTTTTCGATTGGCGTCGTTTTATTCTTTTCTTTCAGTTTGTCAATTGCAAGTTTTTCTTCTAGTAGTCTTTTTAGAGGAGTATCTGGAGGTCATTTTCCGTCCTTTTCTATTTTCTGATCTCTCATACTTTGGAAAGGGTCTGATTTTCCAAACCGAAACAGTATTTCTTGATGCTTTGTTTTCATGATTTCGACTTGGTCCAGCTTCGCATATGTTACATGGAGCATCATTTTCTTTTTGGGTTCGACTTGGCCCGGGAGTTTCACATGTATTAAACCAGGGATGAGCAACACGCGGCCCGCGGGCCGCATGCGGCCCTGCTCACTTTTTCGTGCGGCCCTTCAAAGCTTTACTTTTTAACTTTTGAAATATATATTTCTATGTGTTAAATTAGAAAAAAGGCCATTAAATTACAAAAAATATATGAATATATTTTAAAGCAGTTCCGATTTCACAAATATTGCACATTTGAAGAAGCCATTCACACAAATCGTGCCGACGTACATAATCCGCTGGTTGCAAACCTTGAACGCGTTGAACGTGGTAAGGGTATAGTCCCTGATCCCGCAAAATCCGCCACACGGTAGAATGGGAAACGCCTGTTTGTAACGCAAGTCTTCTAGTGCTAACACTAGGACTTTCCTCCACTAATTCCAAGACATGCTGTTCTACATTATCGACCCTTTCTGCTCTTGGACGACCGCGATGATGGTTTTGTGGTTGATCCGTGCCATAATCCCGTAAATGTTGGACTGTTGTAGTAAATGTACGGCTGCTTGGAATGCGGCGCTGAGGATATCGCCTGGCCCTTAGAGCGTTTACTTAAGCTTCCCCGTAAATAAGAACAACATCAGTATAAGTTCAATGTTCGTAAAATTTTCCATTTTGGTAGAAGCAGTGCTTTCCAGCTTCAACAACAGGCTAAATAGAAATTACTGACCTACCTAATAGTATTGGTTTGTGGCAGGTGATAAGAAAGTTTTTTGCACTTCTACCTTACTCTCCTTTGCATAGCATGTCTTTGAACTCAAATTTTTGCTATTATTCTGCTGTATTCAAACAATTTTGGGTCAAATTTTCAATTATTATTTTCTTATATCTTAAGGGTCCCATTGCCAAAGAAATGCTTTTTCTAGTGTGTATATATTGTAATCTACCATCGGATTTAATATTTGTATCTGTTTCTGATACACCCTGTGTAGACCAATTGGTTGCAAAGAAGCAATGCCAAACTTCTCATTAAAATTTGTTTAAGATTTTTTCCCATAATAATTACTTTTTGATTTCTTTTATACTATTTCTATTCTATGTTTTTTTGTGTTTTTTTTGGTATAGAGTTGTTATTTTGTTCATTTTATTAATAACGAGATAATTTGAGTTTATCATCTAGTGTTGCGTTTCTTATATGCGGCCCGCACAACATTTTTAAATTTGTAGTTGGCCCATTGTAAAAAAAGGTTGCTCATCCCTGTATTAAACGATACAAAAAGGTCTTTTTTATCTGGGATATTCTGGAAAGTATTGAAAATGAAGTGTCATTTTCTACGAAATTGCAATAGGATTGTTTTTGGATTGGTATCACGTGACTGCGAGACGTTTCTGACGCCTGCTTACTTAAAGATTCAGGTTTTTCAAAAACATCTTCTGTTATTGATGTGGTTGGTAATGAAGCATCGTTAATGTTGTTTGCAAAGCGAATTAGAGGTAAATCATCATCTGATGAATGTTCCAATCCGGTTGCTTGTGAATCTATGGTGGCTCCTACTTCAACAAAGTTAGATTCAAGTGTTACAGGAGCGTCTATTTGATAATTTTCTCTCTCCGTTGTTTCGGCTATTGTATAATCATCATCTCCGAAAATGAAAGGGTCAAACAGTTCAATTTCACACCTTCTGAACCCCTTAACAACGTTACCCACCGTTACAAATTTTAGGTATGCATTATTAAAAATACGACAAATGATTTTATCATTAACAGCTTGGCCTGGATTACTAACTACAAAAGAATCACATTCTTGGGAGAAATACGTTTTCAGTGGCCGAAAAAATGATACATCTAACGGCTGCAGTAGGTGGGTAGTATATGGTGGGAATCCTACCATTACAATCCCATGTTCCCTACAGAAGTTTATACCTTGCAGCGATATATGGGAAGAATGATTGTCAACAAGCAAAAGTACAGGATTGTTGAGAGTGGGGTTCTATGTTTTTTAAAGTGCTTCAAATACTTTTGCCATTTTTAGTGTTTGATTAAATCTACCTATTCGGTATGTTGTTTTGCTCCGCATAGTCAAAAGCCAGTCTTCCAAGTTATGTTTTTGTAAGTGCAAATGCTCTTTTGTCAATATCAGTGATATATTTCGCAAGTGATCTTGTTTGCTCGGGGCTAAAGGTATCACGATATATCTGCCGTCATGTTGTGGGAGACTTTCTCTTTCACATCGTTTTTTTGCATAACGACGCAATGTGGGTTTCGGGATGTCATAACGAGCAGCAGCTTCTTTACAGGATTCGCTTTCATCTCTTGCATTTAGCGCTGCAATTAGGCTTACTTTGTTCCAAGATCGTCTAAATGACTTCTTTGTATACTTTTGAGGCATTGTATATAACGAAAATTAAAGACTTACAACCAAAAGAATGCAAGCATACCCCGAGCTTGTGGACAAAGCTATAAAGTGTTTGGTATCATTTGATACATTATATTTGTGCGGATTAAGTTTTTAGTCTAGGGCTGCCATCAAAACAAAAGTAAGAAATCGCCTTGAACTTGATAATGATATTATTGTGTGTATGTATCGAATACAGAGCCCAGATTTGAAAAGGTAGTTTCTGAAAACAAGATACATATATCGCATTAATGTTTCTACTTTGCAACTTGTTTATATGTTTAGGTTCTTGCATTTATTGAAAGTTATTCAAGTTTGATATTTTTGTGTACTTTGTAAAAGGCATAAATGTATTGAGAAAGCGTTTTTTGGAAATCCTCCCGCTACCCCCCAAGGGGTAACGACTCGCACTTTGGCAACTACGGTCTTAAGATAGCAAAGTTCCCCATTTACATCATATTCTCTCGGACACCATGTATATACACCGAGAGCATTCATAGTTTCAAAAATAGGGGGCATCCTTTAAATTCAGATAATGGACCAATTCCTAATTCATTTGTTGAAAATAATTCCTTAACCGGTTATGCTTCATCATCATCATCAGTCCTTTGAGTCCCGAAGAACTATAGGGCGCCTTCACAGGCGTTTCAAGACAGTTCCAATGAATTAGTCCAAGGTTGTCAGTCTTGCACTAATGTATTAATTCACAATTTCACTTTTGCTTTGGTTTAGTTTAATTTAATTTTCCTTTTCTTGAATTTTAAACTTTATTTTAACATATTAACAAATGTAACAAGTTTTAACGGGTTACGAACATAACTAACTTGATGTGGTGCTTAATCTTCTACAATATCTCCGGTATTCGCGTACAACTTATTGACGAGAGATTTCCAGGTGTCTTTATTTTGGGCTGATTGCTTTACTTGGTTCCATGTTACATTTATCTCCTTACATTCTTTCAATACATTTCTCTTCCATGTCAAGTTTGGTCTGCCCTGCTTCCTTTTTCCTTTTACCGTGTACTTGAGAGCTTGTCTTGTTATGTCCGAGATTGGTTTTCTTAAGGTGTGCCCGATCCAGTTTCATCGGCGTCTCTTTATGCTTAAGTGGATGGGTTCTTGTCCCGTAATGTTCCATAAATCTGTGATGGGTATTACAGTAGGCCAGTATATTTTCAGTATTTTCCTTACTTAGGCATTTATTGATGAAGGTTTGAATTTCCTTTGTTTGCTGCTGGTTTAAAGCCCATGCTTCGGATCCATATATAAGTACGCTGATTATATTTGTATTGAAGATTCGGATCTTGGTATTTCTTGACAGTTCGTTTGATGTCCATGTTGTTTGTAACATTTTAAAGGAAGATTGTGCTTTACCAATTCTCACTTTGACGTCTGCTTGACAACCCCCCTTTCCCTCTAATGTGCTTCCAAGATAGTTGAAAGTTTGGGCATTGTGTAGTTCTTCTCCATTTAGTACTAGTTGACTGGTATCTTTATCGGCCGTTTTTAATATTTATGTTTAACCCTGTTTTTGCTGCATTTTGCATTAATACGTTTAGTTTGTTCTAGAGATGCGCACTTTTCTCCGTTATGAGGCAAACATCATCAGTGTATTCAAGATCTTCAAGTTTTTTGTCGAATTTCCATGTTAGGCCTCTTCTATTATCCACTGATTTTACCATTATCCAGTCTACTACTAATAGAAATACTAGGGGGGGACAGTATGCATCCTTGTCTGACCCCCGTTTCAATTGCAATACTCTCTGATATCAGCCCGTTATGCATTATACGTGCACGGTAGTTCTCGTATAGCATTTTAATCATTCTGATAAATTTATCGGGTATCCCATAATTTATTAGAATTTCCCACATTATGGTTCTGTCTACTTTGTCAAAGGCTTTGGTGAAATCTACAAAGCCTAAGAATATGTCCTTTTGCCATTCATTGCTTTCATCAATTATGATTCTTATTGTACTGATATGATCTATACATGCTTTTCGAAGTCTGAATCCTGCTTGATTATCCTTCAGCTGGGCCAGTGTCTCTTCTTTTAATCTTTCTAGTATAATTCTTGACAGGATTTTGCTCGTTGTATTAAGAATTGTAATGGCTCTCCAATTATCACAATTAGTTCTGTCTCCCTTTTTTGGAATTTTGATGATTAGGCCTATTGTCCATTCATCGGGGATTTCTTCCCCCTCCCATATTTTATTTATCATTTGCCTGCGATCCTGTTTTTAACAATTCTCCTGGTATGTCATCGAGACCCGCCGCTTTATTTGATTTTAGTAGTTTTAATGCTTTTTCAATCTCTTCATTGGAGATCGTATTTGTGTTTCTGTTACTGTACTCTCGCTCACTATATTGGTATTATTGGTAATTATTTTCTCTTTGGTATAAATTTCTTTGAAATACTCTATCCATCTGTTACTAATGTCTTCTTGCACTTTAAGTACTGTTCCCTTTTTGTTTTTGATGTTGTTTGATGCAATCGTTCTCGTTTCTGCCATTTTTCTTATGTTATATAGGGTCTTCATGTCATATTTCCTTGCTGCTATCTCTGCTTCTGTTAGTAATTCTTCTTGCTGTTTCTTTTTATCATTTTTTGCACTTTTATATATTTGTTTATTAAAATTCCAGTAGTTTTGTTCCAGTTCATTTTTCTTGTCTTGTGTTTTTCCTGCTAGCATTTTCTGTTTTATTTTGTTTCTTTCTTCTATTAGCTTCTTTGTATCTATAGTAATCCACGGTTTATCATTTCGTTTCTTGTTTCCGATTATTTCTTTGGCTGTTCTGTTTATTATGTCTTTGTAGCATCTCCACATTTCTTGTATATTTAAGTTTTCAATGCCTAGTACTTGATTAAAATTTTCTTCCAGTTTTTTCCTATAAGCTTCTTCTACCTCTTCATCTTTCAGTAACTGTGCATTATATTTTCTCTTCTCTGTATTGTTTGGTAATTTGGTCTAATTTTAATTTTTAGCTTTGCTCTCATTAAGAAGCGATCCGATCTTATATCCGCCCCTCGCATCGCTCTTACATCAAGTAGGCAATTTTGAATCTCTTATCAATTGTTAGGTGATCTATCTGATTTTGTGGGTTTCCGCCCGGTCCGATCCAGGTAACTTTATGGATTTGTTCATGCGGGAATATACTTCCTCCGATCACTAGGTTATTCGTGTTACAAAAATCTATAAACAATTGGCCGTTTTCATTTACTTTGCCTATGCCTTCTTTCCCCATTATTTCTTCCCTTCCTTCATTTACGTTCCCAATTTTCGCGTTAAAGTCCCCCATGAACATTATTATGTCTCGTGTATGTCTGTGACGTATTTTATCACGGATTGTTTGTATCTCCTCGTAAAATTTCTCTTTTTCTGTGGGGTTGGAGGTGTCGGTTGGCGCATAGATATTGATTATTGAGATATTGAAAAATTTAGCTTTAAATCTCGCTGTAATTATTCTTTCGGAGCACGCCTCCCATTGTAATCAAGCTTTTTTTGCTTCTCGGCTTACCATAAAAGCGACACCCTGTTCGTGTGGCGTCGTTTCCATTTTTTCTGGAAAATAAAATTGTTATCCCATTTTCTGCTTGTGCTTCCCCCCTTCCTAACCATCTCACTTCGCTTAGCCCTAGGATCTGTATTTTGTATTTGATCATTTGGTGAGCAATTTGGGTTGTTTTTCCTCTCGCGTGCATTGTTGTGACGTTCCAGCAGCAGCTAAGGGTTATTGATTTGGTATTGACTAATTATTGATTGGGTTTATTTGTGTCTCCATTTTCGTTTTCCTTTTGCGTAGCCAATGTCATCCTCATTTCTAGTCCTTTTTTATTCATAATTAGTTTTTTGAAGAGCAGTCCGTTTTCGTTATTTTAAGCAGTTTCTCACTTAGTGTTTCATCCTGCTTGTTTCCTGGTGATCTTTGACTTAGTGTTCTGTCTTTTTTTATATGCCTCCTTGTTGATTTTCCTGCGTTGTGGAGGGTCTCCCGGTTTCCTTTGGGTATATGTTCCAGTTACTGCTTGTTTCCGCTACAGCATCCACTTCAGCTGCTTTTTTTACTCCTTTACTGAAGTCTTGTATTCCTATTGCCTTTAATTGTTCAAGAGAATACCATTCTCCGTTTACTATTAATTTGTTGTATCGGATCGTTACGAGATTTCCTTTTGACTGAATCACTTTTTTGAATTGGACCAATTCTTTGCTCTTGGATTGCCCTCGAGAAATCCTCTTCAATGTATATATTTTTTCCTTTTAACAGTCTTGACGCTTTTAATATCACTAACTTCGTTGACCAATTTCTTAATTCTACCATTATTGGCCTCTCTTTGTTATTTGTCCATTTTCCAATTCTTCTAATCTCGTTTACTTCTTGTTCTATTTCTATCTTTACATTTATATCTCTCAGTATTATTCTTGTTTTATCTTTTAGTTGCAGATCGCTTTCTCCCTCTTGACCAACTACACCGTGTATTATTATTCTTTTTTTCCTTAGCTCCCTTTCCATTTCTTCCATTTGCTTATCGTGTTGTGTCATTTTTTGCTTGAGGAGTCGATTTTCATTTACTAGTTGTATATTTTCCAGTTTGATAGCTGATAGCTCTTTTTGATATAAGTCCATCTATTTTCCATTCTTTCGCTTCTTAGTCCAGGAAGTTTAGCATTTCACTTTGGATAAATTTATAGTGAGCTATAAATTGGTGTACACGTACCTTTCAGCTCCCCAAACAATCTGTGAAAAGTCCCAAAGATTCCGATGTATGCATAACTTTTGACAGCGGAAAAACGGCCCAAAAAAGTACCTTTTTTCGCTTCTTTGCCCATTTCTTCGTTCCCATCGATCCTACGGCCTTGAAGTGTACTTATAAAAAAGAAAGAACGGAAAATTCTCTACAAAAAAGGTGGTATAAAGTTTATTGATACAACTAGTCATTTCCGCGTAAAAAGGCGTGAAACATCAGAATAAGTTTTGCGGTTGGAAAATAAAGGCCCAACTGCGAAACTGTGGGTGCAGTATTTTAAAATGATCACAATTGCAGAAGAATTCATTAGAGCTGAAAGAATGGGCTGTTGGAAGGCGCATTTAACTGCTATCAAAAAAATGCTTCCATACTACTCCTCGGACTATTGACTGCAAGTAACATTTCCGAAGGCCTGAAGAGTTTTTGTGGACTTTCTTTCGACACCGGGGATCAACATGTCGATGCCAGAGATTCTCGCGTCAACAGAGACCGTGAAGATGTACAGAAGTTACTTCAGTGCTTTCAATACCATAATCCTTTCCCTGATATCCAACAAATTATGTCCATCGCAACGGGGATAGCTGGCGACGAGAAAATCAACTGCCACAATGCTCAGAAGATCGGCACTGCTGTGATGGAGAAGAAGATTGGTCAAAATTTCAAAGATATTAAATCCGCCCACGCGGACAGAGTACTTTCGCTTTTAACAATCAGCAGTAACGTCAAAGTTCGTGATACAACAGGACCTATCGATCCATTATTGTTATTCCAAAGAATCAGTGCCATTAAAAGATCGGATGCAGAGCTCCGTATTTACATCAAACATGAATTAGCTCCGTTCCCGCTATCAATGTTCGTTCTTGGGGACCTGCGCAAAGGAAAAAATCTGCTTTGTTTGACGTCTTCGAGCAATCAGTAACTGAACTTGATTTTACAACAGTCACGTACGTCATCGACGGAGGATTCCTCTTGCATCGAATTGTGTGGTATCAGAATGAATCTTTTGATTCGATTTGTGCAAAGTATATTGGTTATATACAAAAGTACTACGGTTCAAACGCTGTCGTAGTCTTCGATGGATACAACAATAGCACCAACAGCGTGAAAGCCATGGAATAACGTCGTCGTGCAGCAAAATGTTCATCTGTTGATACTTACTTCGACGAAATGATGAATGTCACTGTAAGCCAGGAAAAATTCCTTTCTAACAGTAACAACAAGAACAGATTAATTTCAATTTTGTCTTTCAAGTTCGAAGCCAACAATTTTGTCGTTAAACAGGCGCAAGATGATGCTGACGTTTTAATCATTGAACCAGCTCTGGAATGTTCACGCACAAACAGAACAGTTGTTGTTGGGGAAGATGTAGACCTTTTAGTAATTTTGGTTGGTCGCGTTCCGATTGATGAAGAGATCTTCTTTCTCAAGCCCGGCAAAGGAAAAGTCCATCGAAAGCTCTAATCTTCTCGGAGTTTCAATAAATACGAAGACATCAGGGATAATCTTCTCTTCCTACACACTTTCACTGGATGTGACACGACATCTGCTCTTTTTCATAAAGGAAAAACTGCAGCTTTGAAACTTTTCATGAAACGTCAAGACTTACGTGCTGCAGCTCAAATTTTCAACCACAGTGATGCTTCTCGAGAGGTAGTTTCTTCGGAAGGAATACGCATCTTCCTAGCTGTGTATGGCGCTCCAAGACGACTTGGGAGAATACCGTTACCAGTGCTTTATGAAAGCTGTAGGCAGAAACAAGTCGGTCCAGTTGAGTATGTTACCCCCCACTGTCGATGCGGCTAAAGAGCACCTATATCATGTCTACTACCAGCTGCAGAAGTGGTTAGGAAACGAGCTGAACCCTCAAGATTGGGGATGGGTATTCAAAACGGCTTATTGGAGCCAATAAAAACCTCGCAACCTCCTGCCCCGGATTGTCTTTTAAACATGTTTTTTGTAATTGTTTGAAAGGCTGTGACGCTTTGTGCGGCTGTCGAAAGTTGGGACTACAATGTTCAGCAGTTTGTGGCAACTGTCATGGGACATCTTGCCTGAATGCTGCCCCAATCGAAGACAATAATCTCGAAAAAATAATTGACATCGACGATCCAGAAACAACCTCTATTGGTGTTTCCGAAGCCTGGTATTTTCCACCAGTCCAGTAGTAAAATCACGAATAAATCGAGAATGGATAAAAAGATAATGTCAGAAAATAAGTCAAAACTGAGTTACATTAGCAAACCTAATTTTTGTACTCATTATTATTATTAAGTTAATAATCATTAATGTAAATAAATAAATAATAAATTTTGTTCACTGAAATATACAATTTTTCATACCCCAATTCGTATAAAATAAAAAAAATGTAAAAATTAGAAGATAACGCACAGAAAACTATATTTTGATCATTACGTGCACTAAAATATCCATACAAAATTTTTACTGGAGTTTCAATACCCTATTACGTAAAAACTATTAGTGTTATCAATAAACTTTATATCACCTTTTTTGTAGAGAATTTTCCGTTCTTTCTTTTTTATAAGTACACTTCATAGCCCCGTAGGATCGATGGGAACGAAGAAATTGGCAAACAAAAACGGAAAAAGGTACTTTTTTGGGCCGTTTTTCCGCTGTCAAAAGTTATGCATACACCCGAATCTTTGGGACTTTTTACAAGTTGTTTGGGGAGCTGAAAGGTACGTGTACACCAATTTATAGCTCACTATAAATTTTTCCGAAGATGAGTCCATTTTTCGTCTAAAGTTCCTGTACTATCTATCATCTAGCTTTTTCAAATTTGCATTTATCACTTCTAATACTTTTTCCATTTTTACTAACTATGGACTTTACCTCAAGGTATCGTATTTAATTTACTTGACTTTGCTCACCGTGTTTGACTTACTTTGCCTCGTTGTACCGTACTATTCCCTTATCACTTAACCTCTTTTTGGAGTTTTGCGTTTTCTGATTTGCTTTATTTATAATATTAGGCTATTTTAACGCGTATATTTGTCGGCATTTGATTTATAATTATTGTCCTACCTTAATTTACCTATTTCTTTAATTGTTTGTTTGTTTAATATTTAAGATTTTGATTATTTCATTCTCACTTACAGGCACACCTTCTCTCTTTCCGGTTATGCTTAACGAACCCTAAAAGGGATTTAGTATTTAAACCTTTTGTTTGTAAGATTATTAGCATTGGACTTCAATTGTGGACTTGGTGAAGGACTTATCTCCAAAGGTGTTCCTCAGCCAGATTACTTTAGTTAGTTCAAGTTCCTACTGAAGATTGCAGCTTAGTTACCCAAACATATTTCAGTGTTCTAAATATCCTAGTGGTAAGAAGTTTTCCAATGTGTATTTATACAGACAGAGATTAATGTAACCAGGACTGAAGCAATTTAAGGTCTTTGTGAAAAGGAAGGTGGATTTTATTATTTGTATACATTTTTATAATTACCTAATGAATTTTATTGAATTTAAAATTAAAAATATTTTTAACCGTTCAACTCGGCGCACCTGTAGTATAAAAACCCACTGGTGTCCAACACTTACCTTTACTAGACACATAGAAAGTAAAAGTACAAAAAATGTAAACAACAAAGGTGAAAATGCCGGTCTCGGTGGTCTAGTGGTTAACGCATTTGCCTTTAGATCCAAGGGACGCGGGGCGAACCCGCCCGAGGTCGGTGAGAGTTTTCTAGCGGGGAAATATCAGCAAATGCGCCTTCTGTCGGATAAGAAGTAAAGCCGTAGGTCCCGTGCCATTGTGATATGCAACACGTTGTAGTTGGAATTACCCCAGATATGCAAAATTCTTAATTGGGTGTACAATAAGCCAAAGATGGCTGCAGTGCTTAGAGATGCTTGAAAAACCGCGCCCTAGATCTCGCTCTTTCAAATCAACAATCAAAAAAATCATTTATAAGGTTATAAAAAGAGGACATCTTCCTTGGTAGCAACAATTTATTAAAATTAAGATAAACACATAACATAGTGAGGCACAATATGATAATGATCACAATATTCTCATAAATAATAAACCTACATAAAAAAGACTACAATTATGCATATAAGATGCTTCTCGGCTGCTACACTTTAGTTAGATACCTAAGCGTTATTAACAAAAATGGAACTTAAAATACTAAAACTCTTAGGCTTTTCGTTTTAACAATAAAAGCTCTAAACGCTAAAATTAACAACATATAAATACTGTAAAATACTGAGAACATAACTGATTTTTATCTTCCTATTAAAGCTCAACTATTGCAACAATTCTAAATGCCGTCAACGTTGCGTGATCGTACTGTTTAATAAAATTTATTGCAACCGATTCGAAGTTTTGACGCAACTTAAGATATGTGCTGTTTATGGCAGTGGCCAAATATAGGAGTAAAAGAGTCTGTATTGAAATTTAGTTCCTACTCAGTCCGTCCTCCATCACTCTGGGGTTTCTACTCAGCACCGTCGATTTCACAAATCTTTTACTTTTAGACCACAGCTTTTGATTATTCCTCAATTCGTAAATCTAAAATCTTGCTCCTTAAGCCAAATCAGATATGTTCAGGTTAAACACACGACGAATATTAAATTAACGATAAATGTTAAATATACTCGACATCAATCACATGTTTAACATGCAAATCTCTTACAGTATAAAAATCTTTGCCTTCAGATCTATTTTCACAATGTGTGTTACATAGATATAGAAACAGTATGAAGAAGAGGAAAATTCTTAAGTCAAGTTTAACACTGAGTTTCGGAAAATTTCGAGTTTACACTTTTAGAATCATTAAAATCTGTTTATATTTAATTACAATTTAAAAAATTAACATATTTGTACTAGATTTCACCATATTAAGTATGTCTTCCTCTACTCTGTTTTACTATTTCTTAAAAAATCACACATATTTCAGTACGGTTCTTGAGGTTTTTAGTAATATTAACTTTTAAATATAAAATTCTATTTCTAGATCCATATACGTTTTTTCCACTTACCAGCTAATTAATGATAGACACAGGGGACGCGGGGGTTGGGGGAAGATTTTATATTTTAGGCCTACCTATCTAGCTATTCTGCTTTTCATTCACATAAATTTCAATACAGTCCATCTCAAACGGTTTCTTCGTTGTGAATTTAGCAAACAACAGCCGAGATGGGGTTTTCAGTGATATGAATAACAGACGATGGCCACTGCCCGTTTTGAAGCTTTGGTTCAAGTTTGGCTTTCAGCATTTCCTCCAAAGATGCCTTGCGAAATTGGGCCATTTTGATTGGCGACAACGGGGCCACTGAAACCATTTAAATTGCACTGTTAACTTCAACACTGTGCATACCTTCTCACACACAACAGCGAAATACATTAATTTATAGAAACAGCTATGTTTTTAAAAAGTATTAATAGTTAATATAGCACATATAAATTTAGTGTAGTGTTAACTTGTAGTCAAATGTTATGTATATATGCGGTTCCTGATGTTTCGTATTAACATGTCGTGTAACATGTTGGCTTCACAGTGCAACATAAATCGAAAAAGATTTAAAAGAACGTTAAAAGGCATGCACTGAAACACCTGATGAAGCACTGAACACAAAAAGCCAATTCAGAAAAAAGGTGCCGAGTGCAAGAGACAATAAAATAACATTTAAACAGAAGACGTTAACAAGTAAAAGGAAAACATTAAACTGGCGTTGTTGGCATGTAATATGACGAGTTGATGAAGCAATGATTGATAATGAAACATGATTTTAAAAGATCCCTCAATATTATAAATAATTTTTGCATTATTTCCGATTTTTTCTGTATCTATAGAAAAGCATTAAACAGTTACAAAGATAGCTTGTATATCATTGCAACTGAAACATGAAAGTTAAGCATGTAAATTAGAAAAAGGCCCTTGGTAAATGTTACTACTCGCAATCACCATCAACATAGGATAGCATTTGTTTGCACCACTTACAGTCTACTTCTTTAAAAATTTATCACAACAAAACAGTTGAAAAAGTTTGTATGCTGATGTACGCACTTGCAATATCAGCTGGGCGTTGGTGTACTAGCCTAGCGGTAGTAGACTTTATGCAACGGACAAATCCTTCCTGGTTCTAAGTTTTCCTTAATGGTACAGGTTAAGGAAGTTATCTTAGTGTATTAAAAATGAATTATTTTTTTACAAAAGAAGAATCGACAATGGTGGAAGAGTATGGGGGAACCCTACATCCGCAATTGGATAGACAACGGCTGATGATGACACAAAACTTTTAAAATAATTTGTTACTTGTTTCTTGCCTTACCTCGTTAAAATTCATACTAATATTTTAATAATAATAATAGACAATTTCAACAGGTACCTATTTATTTTTGCTTGATACGTATTTCGACATGTAAAATGTCACTTTCAAAAGCATTTAATGTAGTAAACATTAGTAGCTAGGGTAACAGCATCACTGGACGTTGATTTCGGTTTCGGACTTGGTTCAAATTTAAAATAATTATTTGTTAATACTGAAATTTACAGTATGTTGTTGTACACACTTGTGACAACAGCTGGGCGTTGCTGTAATAGCCTAGCGGTAATAGCCTTGCTTTGTGCGAACTACTTCCAACGGCTAAATTCCCTAGTTTCGGTTTTTTTTTTAATAACTTCGTAATTTTTTAACGCTAGAGGTTAAGAAAGTCATTTAGTATATTTAAACCAATTTTTCTTTACAAAAGAAATCTTTAAAATATTTATTTACCAATACTGAAATTGTCCTTGCCCAACAATGGGATGTTGCGGGCTTATAAACAAAAAACCGATATTTGCTATATGTTGCTGTAATATCCTACTGATTCTAATTTTTTTTTATATGTATGCTACAGGTTACTAAAAACATTCTAAATTATTAACATTGAATTAATTTTATCACAAAGAGAAGCTTCAAAAGAATTATTTACTAATAGTGAAATTTTCAGTATATTGAAGTACGCACTTGTGACATAAGCTGAGTGTTGCTGTAATAGGCTAGCGGTAATAAACTTGCTTTGAGTGGACAACCTATGACAGTCGAATTCTTACCGATTCTAATTTTTCTTGACTGCTACAGGTTAATAAAATTATTTTAGCTTATTAAATATAAATTATTTTTATCGCAAAACTATAAAATAATTATTTACTAATTCGAAAATTTTCAGTATGTTGATTGTATTGTCAAGTTATTTTTATTTTTTACTATCGCACACCTGCATTATTAACGATTTCCCTTAAACAGTCAACCACGTGAGAGTTAAATCGCGAAGAACGTCCTAGTTTATTTGTTAAGACTCAAATTAAATAGTTATCTGTAGTCAACAGTAAAATTTTTCACTATTTCATGTTCCATCCAATCTATCTACTTAAGCGCGATTCGTTAAATATTTCAGATAACAAACAGAAACTAAATTTAGTAAACCAAAAAAACTTTATCCTATAGCACTGAAAAAATACAGAAACAAAAATTAAACATCGGACTTGCGCACCTAAACCAAAGTTCTTAGGTTATGGTAATTGACAGCTTATGTCGCACGCGCGTCCATCAACATGTAAATTTATACAGTGCGGTCGTAAAATGTTCTCACTCCCTACTATTTTTGAACAACTTGATATTTCTTCACAAAGTTTTGTGTGCTTTAACGGGAGGCTAAATACTACTTAGCCCATATTTAAGTTTTATAACTTTCAAAATATCAGCTAGACACTATCTTGAACTATTTTTTTAAATAGCAATAGGGGCCGAGTGACACCTCATTTGAAAGGTATTTTATTTATGCGTCTAATCCTTGAGTCTCATAAAAAAATATTCATCCAGAAAAAAATGACAGATGATTGAAAATAAAAAGGTTATGAAAAAAAAGGCACCCGGAAAATTTTGCGATTTGAGGTCCGGATATGTTGTTGGCCTCGTGGAGGACAACAACTTTTCCCGTAGCTCGTACCGTTCGGCCGCCAGGGGCGTCCAAAATCGAAACACGAATCGACGTCTAGCACGTGTCTACGTCGTCGCAGCGGGTTGCGAGCACAATCTGTTCGCATAAGTACGGCGCATCGACGGCCGGTGAAGGCGGTTCTAACATCCCCGAAGGGGACGCGGCGACGCCGAAACGTCGAAAAAAAAAGTAAAAATCGGCATAAAAACTTAGCTGGCGTCCCCCGCGCCTCGTTCGGGGACGTTAGAATCGGCCGTCGATGCGCCGTACTTATGCGAATAGATTCCGCTGCGATGACGTGGACACGTGCTAGACGTCGATTCGTGTTTCGACTTTGGATGCCCCTGGCGGCCGAACAGAACGAGTTACGGGAAAGTGCCATAAGGAAAAGTTGTTCTCGACGATGCAAACAACATATGCCGCAAATCGCAAAATTTTCCGGGTGCCTTCTTTTTTCCATAAACTTGTTATTTTCCATCATCTGTCATTTTTTTCTGGATGAGTATTTGTTCATGAAACTCAAGCATCAGACGCAGAATTAAAATACCTTTCAAATGAGGTGTAACTCGACCTCTATTGCCATTTAAAAAATTAGTTCGAAAGTTAGTAGGGGGGAAGGGAGAACATTTTATGACCGCACTGTATACAGAAGACCTATGAAAACATAAACATAGCAACTATGCGGTAACGTGATTTAAGATGGAATATAACTGCTTTACAACTGGTTCTTTAGGCACTGTGAGAATAGTATATTCTTCAACGAGTGTAGAATGACAGCTATTATTCACAAGGATGAAAATTCATCATCATCATCAAAAATCATCCGAGTGAATAATAGCTATTCTACACGAGTAGGAGACTATACTTTCTCTATGACTATTTCATAGGAAGTTACAATTTTTGGTCCGAAACAGTATAATAAAAAATTTTGCTTTAATGGACGTACGTCGGTTCACTAGCCACAACCATTTTACGCCGTGTACACCATTGTGTACGGTTTCTGCGATTTCTTCGGCAGTAAATTAATACACGTCGTTTTCGCGGTTTCCGTTATTTCTGGTGGCGAACACATTTCAGCGTTTTCGCTGTCTGAATTATTTAACAAGTGGGAAATCCAAGCGCTAACATGCCACGCCCACTAGCTTCCGATTCCGCAATTTATCATTGGATTCTGATACAGAATCCCACTGAAATAGAGAACAGAATCCAACGGAAATAGAGAATATCTATCATTCTTCAACTAAAAAGGTATATGTAACGAATACATTATACTATAGTCGTAGAGAAAACAATATTCTTGTTAATGTCCAAATGACATAAGACAAAAAATGTACATAATGAAGGCAAATGTAAGTGAGAACAACTTGTGGGATAGTGATTGATGGTTGCATAAACTCTTGTAGTGTGATGTTGGTTTATTAAAAGTCCCTTAAAAATGAGTTATAAGGGAAAATCGAACAACTCCAAGTATTATCAACATACTGACGAAGTACTAGACACGTTTGCCAGAAAAAAAAACCTTGGGTCTCATTAATCTACAAATAAATATTAATACTCTCCCTGAAAAACGTATGGTTTTAACTTGTTCACATTATCACGAGTCTACTGTAATACTAAATAGTTAATTTAAAGCCATACTTGTGATAATTTTTTAAGTAACTTTCACATGCTGTAAAAAATGTCGAAATTCCACTTATAGTGATTGCCAGTAACAAACATTTATTCAAGGACACAATATACAACTTTCATATACAGGATGTTAATGAATTGCAGGGACAAACTTCTAGGGCTTAAAGTATACATGAAAACAAACATTTTTTGTTAATAAATAAATGTATGGTCAAAAGTATTTCCTTTCAGGGATATAGCTTCTCAAATATTCTTTAAGAAATTAAATTTACTACTTACTACTTACTATTTGTTTTCATAACGACGGAAATTAATACAGGATAATTTGAAAAGTGGGAAAGAGGGCTTTATTTATCCTGTATTAATTTCCGTCGTTATGGAAACAAATAGTAGGTAGTAAATTGAGTTGCCTACATTTAGGCGCTTCTTAAAGAATCTTTGAGAAGCTCTATCCCTGAAATGAAACACTTTTGACCATACATTTATTAACAAAAAATGTTATGTATATAAAAATTTCACCAAGTTGACTTTCAGTTTAGACCACTTGAAGTTATACACACCCAGACTTAGGTAGTTTGGCTCTTGTTATTGTTTATGAACCCAATAAACTTTGACTACCACCGTTTCTAGGCCCATCCCTGCGTTTGTATGGGTTCATAACCAAAGGGCATGGAGCAAACCGAAGACAGTCCAAGTCTAAACAAATTCAAGTCATTTTTATGGAAGATTACAAAACATTTTTCACAAGCCAAACTTTGCATCTTCTAGCATTATAATGAGAATGGTTTTGTATTCGGATATAACGAATATTATGAGAGCGAAATAACGTAGACAATACTTTTATCAAAACTCACAATAGGTTAGGTTGATAGCTATGCCATTGCTAACCTAGAAAAAAGCTGCAGCACCAATTTCAGTTTGTTAGTAAATAAAAACACTGTACAAGAAGAAATTCAACCAATATCTTGCTTCAAATTTGATGCTTTTTATTTTTCTTGGTTTTTTGCTAAACTCAATTGAATAAAAAAAAATTGAATACTTAAAACCTACGTAATGAACAAAAATTTAATTATAAAAATTGAAATATCGTTTGTATATTTTTTCCAATTATAATTAACAAAGATAGAGTCGTTTATTATACAAAAAGCGTTAAATTTGAAGTTCAAACATGTATTTAATGTCAATATACTGTAATTATATTATAAATCAATTTATTTGCTTGTAAATCATATAACTTTTAATTGCAAATATTTAATGAAGATAAGTTGTAGTTTTAATTGCAAATATTTAATGAAGATAAATTGTAGCAAGCTGTACCCCACAGGGATATTTTAAAGTAATCTGTTCTCTGTAATCTAGTAATATTTCTCCACATGTGGGTTTACAGCTTTTTAGTAAATATTTGCCACTAAAACTAGGTACGTTATTGATACAATGTCAATTTGTCTTACACAGATTATTACAAAAAAATAGTAGATCATGACCTTAAATACATTGTTCTTGTTTTGTTAGTTTTCGTGCGCCAATTGTAAGGTGTTAGTATGGGTTTCAAAAAGAAATTTGTATACAAGACACTTACATGTACAGGATCGGACCACAGACAGGCAGGCTAGTAACATTTACCTTCAATAGAGGCAGCGCTACTGGCCCGCCTCCGACCCACTTGTATTGCTAAAACAACAGCACAGCCTTCAATATACCCGTCAATATGAGCCCCCTTTTATTTTTGCTAGAATTACTTGACCACATAAAAACAATGCAAAATAAACTTTATTAATTTTAATTTTTAAAGTACTTTACAACATTTACAATACTGTTAAGGTGTACAACAATAACAAATAATTAAGTATGTGGCGCCCAATTGTAATTAATAGCAAAGATTAGGAGACCAGAAATGAACAGCTGAAATAAAAATGTAACGTTAAATTAATCTAAAATTGCTTGCTTGTGAAGGTGACCGTGAATGTCTTTATGACTTACTGTGATCTGTGTTTCGAAATTATTAGAACTGATTTCAAACTGTTTCCAAAATAATAAAAAAGAACATGTTTTCAGCAAAGCTTGTACGTTGATTTTAATTCATTTATTTAAAATTGTACATATATTAACAACTAACAAATATAAGCCAAACTCTACTTTTTATTAGTTACAAAAGCAGCAAACTTTATAATTATTAAACATTACTCTAATCAGGTATAATTCAAAGTTATTAACTTTGACAATGCACTTTAAAATTGTATTGAACATTCGCAATAGTATGTATTATAAATATTTGGTTATGTTCATAAAACACATTTAAAAAATTTGAGAACTACAGGGCCATTCTGTTAACAACAAAATTTTTAAAAATACTGCGTGAAGAATATTCATAGCTCTAATTTAACTATTTTAAGATTATTAAATAAATATTATAAAAAAATATATTAAATTTGTTGTTGGCAATGAAATTCTGTTGGTAACATTGCATTAAAAAATAAAAATTAGGTTGGTAGTAGAAATAATAAAATAAGAGAGGTTATGTTGTGTTTTGATAAAAATGTCCTTAGTTATTTTGTAGTTATTGGGGTAAAATAAACGTAATAAACAAACGTGGTTTGCTCAATCAACAGAATAACAAACCAATAAAATTTACTTAAATTTAAAATATTTGTGTCAAAATATTTTTGGCACTTTTAGTTTTAAAAATTAGAATACATTTTCTAAAGGATGCTAAAAAGAAGACAGGATCTCTATTTATTTATTTCCTATAAGGTTACTTTAAAGGTGTGATATGTTAAATTTTTCAAAAATATTGTCTGATGCTGAAATAGTTTTCATAAATATGACGGTCCCTCTAAGTTAGAAAATGTTTCAGTCATAAAAGTTATTGAAGTTAACATCACAACCCTGTAAAGAAACAGCACAGCAAATGTAGTTAAGTATGGCACTTATTGAACTAATACTTCTCAAGGACAGGTTCTATTTTCGGACTCTGTTTAACAGAGCTTGCTGCTATTGTAAGTAACATTTATCGTTTTGTTTTTTTAGGCATGAAATGTAGTTTTATTTTATTAAGACACACAATAAAATGACATAATGAGCAGCAATACATACCATTCGCACATATCCACGCAACGGAAACATTGTAAAATAAAACAAACTCAGTGTTTGTTCGTGTTAGCCAAAATTCAAAAATAAAACAAACTAGTCTCCAAAACTACTTTGAGAAAGTAAAATCTACCTATTTGCGAAGCTGTGTATGGGTGTATCTTAGTGTACATTTATTACATGTCAAGGCATTTCAACAACTTGGCATTTAATTTTAAAATTTGATTACTTACTTCCTACACCTAAATGTTACTTAACTGTGATTTCTAAAAAACACCTGAACTGATGGCTAAACGTTTGCTACTCAACAACTCTGTTGAACTAATATGAATGAACAGTTTTGCTAACAATTTTCTTCCACTCAAATGCAATTATAACAAATGTAAACAGATGATATATACAAAAACTATAAAAAGGAAGTCTCAATGTAGGCCTATTTTGTATAACTTCTCTAAAAATAACTTACAGGCATTTGTTACAAAAGTTATATTCATGTAAAACTTAATGGGCAAGCTGCAACAAGCATTTCACTTACCGTAACCCTCTCCCTGTAAGAACAGCCTGAAGGCTTCGCTCACTTTTCCAGGTTGCTCTTCCAACACCATTCCACTGTCTGAAATCTAAAAATTTCAAATTTATATATTTTCCTCAGTCCATTTCATTTTCCGCTTAAAAAGGTCTTGTCCAATTCACCAATATATACCTCTACGCCCTCCCCATGCTGTTATCCGATTCCAAAATCAATTTGGTCTTATGAAAAGGAAACATTACTTTGCCCCAGGATGATCCCTTTATTATCCTCATCTTAAACCCCAGAACATATAGTTGGTACAGTTCTGTACGTATAAAAAAAATACAAAGAAACCCCCTTTATTCTTCATCCTACAGATTTACGCCAAGAACTCTTTGTTGCTCAAAGGATACTTCTAAAACTTACATAAAGTAATATATCAATACAACTATCTGTAAATAAATACAGACAGGGGCAAATGGGAAGTACAAAATCAATATTGACAAATATCTAAAATAAATAGGTAGGAAAATCGCCAATATGTGGCTTAGGCTTGTATGACACGGCACGGAGTTGTGTACAAAATTTTGTTCAAAGTTTTGTTCAACATTTTGTACAAAATTTTGAACATAATTTTGTAGAAAATTCTCAAAACACGTATTACACGGAACAGAACATACAAAATAGATACTAATTACGGTGACATCTGTGAGAAAACTGTCAAAATAATCTTGTGATTGTCGACAAAGTAGAATTCTAATAAGATTTCATAATATTAGATTAATGCAGAAGTTCATGGGGATTATATTTACCTATTTTACATGAACGCACAACTAAGCAAACAAACTGCAGCAATAAAGACCGCAGGCGAGATAAGAGAAAATGCATGGAGTGTCGGCAGGCAGGGTAAACATATTCTTCTCTGCCCTCTATGATTGTTAATTAACACTAAAAATTGCGACGTCCACTTGTATTCAATTCTGTAGGTTTTAGAACATTAATCTACAGAATTTTTTTGAACAAAATTCCGCTGTATGATACGCCACAGAATTTTTTAAAATCACTCTGAGCAAAATTCTGAACAAACTTTTGTACAAAATTGTGTGACATGTCATACAGACCTTAGTCATTATAAATAACACAAACAAAATTAAAGTAGTTGTAGGTGGATTGCCAAACAATAGCTATATTTACAGTTTGATTATAAAATTAGAGCCTAAGCACGAAATGTCATAGCCCTTTTACGGATGATGCTTATTTGTGCCTATTTATCACCGGTAAAAGAGAATATCATGCATGGTCAGATTTTGTAGGTTTTTTGACTAAAAAAAGGCAACCAAATATAACACCATTAAAATCAGAAAAAGCATAATAAATATCATTAGCAATTACTGTAAACAACAAAAACAAAACAGGAAGTATTATCAAGACAGCAACAGTTCATACAAAAAAAAGGACTATGATATCACCCATATTGCAAGCTTCAATAATTTGTTTCATGGCTGAATTGGCATTTATTTTAAAAACTAATAAACAAGGATATTTTGCACAGGAATTTAAAGTTAAAAAGGGCTAACGAACCCATTTAAAGGGCGATTTTTTAATGTTATGTTAATTTGGGCAAACGTGATTCTACACTAAGTAACTTATAACCTAACTTTTCCCAATGCCAACACCGGACATTCCGTTTGATTTTAATTTACTTTTCACTGATGTACATACCAGTGGCGGCTCGCCAAGTGAAGTAGGTGAAGTGCCTCTTCACCTAAAATTTTCATTCAATTGCGAATATTTATTTAAATTACATAACAAATTATTTATCGGCATTACACCTATTAGGGAGTCATTTATTTATGGCATATATACTCGTAGATACAATACGCCGAGTGAAAACAAACACATTACATTTTTTCTGGTCTCCTTGTATATAAAATTTAAATTTTAAATGCAGTCCGTCGAGCATAAACACAATGACCATAAAAAGCCTTACTTACAACACTCGTGCAATTATAGTGAAGAGTCAGTCTCAAAAGTATTTAAACTCTGTACTTATACCTCCGTTGCCATGGTAACGCCTACGTCAATATCTACAATTGGTTCACGGTGAATTGCGCAAGTGAAGAGTTCAGTCGCAAACAGCCGCTGAACTTCATATTCAGATTTGACAGTCGGTTTTTAAACGATTTCAACAATTTTGAATTCACATTTTTAACTGTATATTCAGTGATATTTTCTCTCTCATTGACATATTATTTGATTTCTTCAAAAGAAATCATTGGATATTAATTTTTGTGTTACATAAATAAATAAAACTATTGAACTATTAAAGAGGAAAAGGAATGACGATTTCTTTGACACACTCTTCGAAAAGACTAAGGAAATAGAAATAGCACAAATCGATATTTCTAAGCTCCCTAAGCGGTATTACGCTAGTCTTACAAATAATGGTATAGTTGTGCCAGCCAATCAGGTAATGCACGTCATATATAAATTTTATGACGTCACAACCTTGTATGTGTATATTTATATTGAAACAGTTTAAAGTGGAACAACAAACAAACGGCCCTAACCTCAAATATTTACATTTTATTTAATATAAAGCAAGTAGAAACCACAGCAGCTAATAATTATTAAATTAAAAACATACTCTAGTTGTAGAAGTTAATATTACTTCTCTGACAGCATTTAAACCTAGAAGCGGACCATTATTATTTTGTTCGCGTTCGAAATAGGTTTATCAAACTTGCGACAAGTTGTTTCGATTGTCTGCTTAAAGGTTTCGCCATTTTGTAAACGTGTACAAATATATAATGTAGGTTAGTTCTAATTAGAACTCTTTTTATAGCAGTAAATAAACAAATTATTTA
>JABXWE010023499.1:0-27103 GCA_014611495.1 Limonius californicus | reverse complement strand
AAAAAAAAGTATAATAGATAGTGCTGATGGGAATGTTATTTGTCATTTGTAAGGTGTTCAAGTTGAGAGGTGTGAGGTCTCTATCTGCTTTACATATGACGTCAAACATATTGCATTCCTGTAGTTGGCGTGAAAATATGATCATAAGTTACTAATTTGTTGTTTGTCTTCGCAGTTATTCACATAATTTGGGAGTATTTACTTCTATGTCCGTGTTGCGCATTTTAAAGTAGCACAGCCATAGAGGACCTACAGCTTAACGAACTACGGAAAGTGTAAACACTTCCACTCTAGAGAAGATTTACTAGGCAGAATACCTCGCTGATGTGCCATTCCCTTGCGAATTGGGGCCGCTTTTGATTATTGATTTGAACGTTTTTACTACTTGGGTCAGTCCCTGCAAATTCTGGTAACAAGCTGATGTTCAATCTTTGCTACTAGCCTTTGATTTTCTCGAATCCTTCTATACTTCGTTTACCTTGTGCAATTGCTCAACACACCTTACATTTATCTATTCCAAACTTTATATTGACGTCCTTTGAAAATGTTTCTATAATCATGAGCAATTTCTGTAGATGGGGTTTTGAGGATACATTAGATGTGTTCGCTTGTACTGAATCGCTTTGATATTAAAGCCGTACTATGTCGATTCTAATAGCTTTATTAGCGAATTTAAGGCTAGGAAGCACCACAAGAGGAAAATACAACGCTTGATGCTGATTGCTGATGCAGAAATTTCTAAATTGTCAATGTTTACTTTGAGTTTTGTTTTCCATGTTTCCTTAGTATATCTCAGAAAGGTTACTATAATAGCGGATGTTTCATGTATCTTTAGAATATGAATTAACCATGGGTGTGTTTCAGAATCATAGTCGTCTTGGTAGTTGCTATATGCTGTGTAACATGATTCTCGTTTTGCGACGAGCTTGTTTCATGCATATATTGTCTCACATCACATACTGTTTGCAATCCTATGAGTTTTTACAGCAGCCTTTCTATTGTATCATTATGATTTATTCTGCACAATATGAATTTATTTGTTAGAATATGATCTTTGTACACTTATAAATTGTAGGTAGACAAGTTATTCGTCTAAATTTCGATGGTTTGACAATATCTGTGCCTTTTGGTTGTAAATTGTGTTAACTCTTCCGCTAAAAATTCAGGCATTACTTCCGAATTCAGCATCAAACTTTTGATATGATGTGCTAAGTAGTAATGAGTGAAGTAATTGTATTTTTGACCAACACGCAATGATTTACAAGTATATTTTTGGGGCATCCAGGAATTACTGCTCTGTAATTATATTGTAGTTCATCTGCTGGATGCTATTGGTCGCTTCTTTAATACTGAAAAGCCAATAACATGTTTTATTAAGTTCTATTTCGTTTGCCCATAAGAGTGGACCAGCAATTGTCTAAATCTACGGGTTTGATTGGGCCTTCTGTCCAGGGTTGTGAGAGTTATAGAATTGCTTTTGATTGTTTGTATTCAATGCGTTTTGAGTATTTTTTGTGTTGCGCCGTTGTTGGAACCCTTACGCCTCTGAAGCCGTCAGGGCTTATCTGCATCTTTGCTAAACTTAATCTGATTCAAACTTTCTATATCTATATCTAAGAGGAACCGGTATCGAGCCCACGCCCGAACGTCCCGAATTTCTGTATGGCCTTGACTGCAAGCAGCACAACCACTTTCCTACCCAGGCTCCTGTTGTATCACCTTACGCTTGCTGTCAAAACTGTTCATTTGTGCTTAAACGCATCTGCATACTCGTTTATGGGCCCATTGTCTAGATTATATTTACTGTAGTATTTGTAAGTTTTCTTTAGTTTTTTTATATGTATTCTCTGTACTTTTATGTAGGGTTTTTAATTGTTTCATTTACTTGCAGACAGAAAGCCGTATATAGTCGTATTATATTCATATGTTCTATAGGTACTCCTAATATTTTCTTTGAAGTGTTAACATTTTTCACAAATGTCACTATTCTATGTATGCTATGCGATCCTTACTTGAACCTTGTATGTTCAGTCTTCGCCATATACACGTGAATATAGCCTGATCATTCTTTGCATTCGGTACACAGTCTACAGTACGCTATACTCCACTTATGGGGATTAACACTTATTCTTATCAGTTTTGAATAGTTCCCGTGATAGGGAAGATTTTCATACTTTGGTTGATATGATATTATACCAAGAACTTTAAAAATAAAATTTGTGACTAATGATAAATAATCATTATAAAAATTGCGAGGAAAGTAACTTATTGTGGTTTTCTTAATTAGGCTATACCAACTGTTAAGTGGGTAGGTACTTTATAAAATGTTTAGCAATCGTTACAAGGATGGGAAACAAGCAAATTAATACTTAAAAAACAGTCAAACTCAGCATAGAAGAATTTTACAATATCTTGCAACACATTCAAAATTGAATCATTTTAAAGTTTTATATTTGAATAATAGAATAAGTGCGTAAAATGAATATTTTTAAAATTGAGTACGAAGAATAATTATATGTGTATACGAAAACAATAAACAGTTAATATTCGAACGTTACTAGTTTAATTCTTAGCGCGAAATACTAAAAAAGCATTACCTTGATTTTCATAATCTTTCCTTTGATGATAATTCCCGCTTTGGTACGTTCCATATTTATCTCCGTAAGAATGTTGAGTACCTCCCCTATAAAATGGCGGCACTGTTGGCGAATGATCTTCGGAAAGATGAATAACAGGACAGGAACTTATGTAATGTGTGCTTAGTAAACGCTCTTGATTTTGCTTATGGTTGATTAACTCGACACCAAACCACATGCCCAACAACTGAAATGTAGCACAATAGTTATTGTAATCGACTGGTGTTTTTACATGTAAAATGAGCACTTCTTATAAGGGATATACTGAAAGAATAAGTTGAAAATAATACACAGCAATAATTACCGACCATCTATAAAAGAAAATCATCGTCATAAATATGTATTTCAAAAACTTTAAAAAGTCTCGCTTCTAGTTAAAATTGAACATCGTCAATTTTTTTGAATGCGTCTTGTATTTGAGTTTTATAACAATAACTGAAGCGACTACGATTTTCGATTATATAATTGCACGTTTGGCTAAAACTGTCTACCTTTAGAATTAAACAATACTTCAAGCGCACCAAGACCGTATACAAAAATAGATGGCATCTGCGTGCTCTAATAATCTTTAATTTCCAAGTAATTAATTGCATTTTGTGTAAATATTGTAACCTCAACGGTTATGTTGTTAGCATGTTAGCAGATCAACATTTGTTGTTTCAAAGCTCACTTTTATTTTTGAAAATATTAGTTGGCCCTCTTCTGGTATTCCACGTTTTGATGAAACTTAAAGCGGTGAATTTATAAAAAGTAATTATCAATTCATTCTAGATGATTATAATAAAATATAATTTCACAGTAGGACGACAGCAAAGTTTTAAAATGTCAAATTAATGAAATTCGTGGAACTTTACCGATAGGTAAATAAAATTCTTAAAAACTAAAATACTAGCTCTAACCTACCAGCACATCTAATAGTTAACCTACTCGAAATTCCTCGTTTTGGTTGACAAGTTGTTATATTTTAATATCCTAAAATATGTAACTGCCAAACAATGACTAATACTATTATTTCTATGAAAACTTTTGATAATCGACATTCCACATATTGGGTCCTACAGTTTTTATTGTTTTCCAATCATTTCCCGGATAATTTTAAACTATAAACACTTTGCTTAAATTGAAGAGATTTGAAGATTTACACAAAGACAATTTTAAATTTTACAATGTATTTGTATTCTTTTGATTCTAATTTAATATGAGATTCTATAAATAAAAAGGTTTGCTTATTACACACAGTGTATCTGAAATACGTGATAAACTGATACACGTAAAACGATCTAGATTCGGTTAATTGCTTAAAATATTATTAATTATCACAATCCCTCTTCAAATGTTGCTTGATTTTGATGTGTTGTATTTGCTTATTACCATTAGCAATTGCACGAAGCATCTTATTTTAAGACACGTTTTTATGTAAATAACAAGGTATTTTGGTCATTCCACATCAAATCAACCAAAGTTTAAACCTGCTCACCGATTTTAGGGATGCAATGTCATATCCTCGTACATAGGCCTTCGTATTTATATTTTTTAATCGTGGATATACAATATAAATTATAATATAGAAATGCCTAAAAACACAAATTAACTAACTTGAAATATTAAGAGCTTTAAAATTATAGCCTCTCAAATTATGAACATTTTTTGCTTCGGAACGTGCAGTTTTTAGTTTTTTTAGTGATTTCCGCAAACTATTTCAACGATTAATAATATATTACCTTAAAGTATATGAAATCTACATTTATTCAGTATATAACTTGCCTATGTCTCTTTTATGAAATTCGCATGAAACATGCACCTACTTGATCAGAAATGTTTTTGCAATTTCTCGAAAATCTGTGTTTATAATTAAGTTTGATAAAAAAAACAATGTGTATAAGACTATGTTTTTCCCTAATCGTGAAAATTTTGTTGTATCGTAATGGAATACAAAAAATAAACTATTTATTTTTGTTTTATGATTTGAAGACGATTGCAATGCAATTTAAGTTTTGTTCAGTATGTTTGTAACACGCCGCAGTGGCAGCTCGATTTATAAAATGTAATGTTTTTCATTGCTTTTCGGTAATGCTTTTATTTCCAATCTGATGTAAATTATTTGTTTTCCGGATAGATCAGTAGCCCAGTATAAAAAAAAAAGAAGTTTCTTAATATTTCAAGCCCATAAATCTATTTCTACGTATTTTTGTACTGTATTACTTATAGATGAATTTCAGTATAATCGGTGATGCAAGTCAAATATTGATTGACATGATATAATCATTTTATAATTCCAATAAACACAGACGTTCATTTTAAAGTGGTATTTTTCCCACTATCTTGCGCTTAAATAGCGATCTTATTTTCATAAATAACAGGTGTACATGTAGAAGAAAATAGTTGCTTCATCGTACAAGATTAAATCTTTTTTTTTTCTATGATTTACGAAATCGTAAAAACCGAGAAACGTAATACTTATTAAGTATTGTAAAACAGGAAGAAAAACTTGTTAATTTTTAAAGTGATTCACCAATTAAAAAAATTCGTACATGCATCATAAAAATGTCCTCTATGAAATAATTGGTTCAACGGGCGCATCCGTAATGTGATATCTTGTTGCATCAATGTTGACGTTACTTTTGAACCCAAGATACGTTTACTTATCCATACTTTAACTAAAATGACAAGATTCTTTACAGCAATATGACCAACAAACTGGTTGACTAGGATTGATGGCGGAGAACAAAATATGCGGTTTAACGTAATTCGGAATAGTATAATCTTCATTATAATTTACCAGCTGTTAAATTAAAATACATCTTCTACAGAAAGAAAAGGATAAATACAAAAATTCTTCAAATGCACCATCAGCGAGAAACAGCGGTAAAGCTACACACATTGAAAATCGGTTCTAGATCATTTGCTCGCCACCACCGGCACGCCATCATTGGCTCGCCACCGATTGATAAAAAGGCGATTGTTCGCTGGGAAAGATGCTCGCCATCCGTTTGCTCGACAGTCAACTTGCTCGTAGTGCTAAGTATAACTGCACCTACGTAGAAAAACTAGTTTACATTTTGTTAGGTACCTCCGTCTGTAAAATAATTTAGCACGGCTTTAGCTTCATAATTAAAACCTTTACTTTCATTTTCAGATACCGTAAGTACAGGGAGAGTACTCTTATTTTTTTAAAATAGAATTTGATATTTTAAGGGAATATTCGTTTATGGAAATGATCTGTTTATTAAAATTTTCGGTAACTTAAATACTGCTTCTATATCAATAGAGCAATTTTAACAATGTTTTGAGAAGTTATTAATTAGAAATAATTTTAAAATACACACATCATAAAAATCAGACCTATTTTAGTAAACTTACCCTACACAATAAGTCCAATACAAGAACAGGCAGGCCTACTTTGAATATCAACATTCCTTAGAAGAATGTATGATCTTGGGCATTACGAACAGCATTTATATAAAATGTTTACAGATAATATTTTATTTTAAGAATAAATTGCTTGGCGAGCTGCCTGGCGAGCTGCCTGGCGAGCAGTCTACGCACGGCGGCGTGGCGAACAAACGCCAGATGAGCAAACGGTGTTGAGCAAGTTGGTGGACCCTTCAAAATCATATTAGAAATTTTTAATCTACTGCAGTTATGTCATAGTAAACTTCTCAATTCCCAAAATAATAAATAAAACCGAAACAATTTGAACAGAAATCCTTTGCTTTTAGTGCAACCTTTAAATGTTCCCAATTTTATTTGTTCACATTTTTAAGGGAATGCTTATTTTGATCCACGTTTAAGCTGTCTGCATTAGATTGATTTATATGCATTAAAATAAACTGGAGGAGTGCAAACTTAGTAAATTAATAAAACATAATTACAAGCGATAAAGAAACCAAACATTTTTGAGTTTAAAAATCATCCATACAATGTCATTGGTGACGGAGAAAAATTTTGCGATCAAAACGTTCTTGACGAACATATTTCATGGCGAACTGCCAACTAAATATCTCGCACTTAAACTCCAGCTTAGAATTATCGCAATCCCACCAACAACAATTAGAAAACAATCTTCTTTTTATAACTGTTATTCACACATTTTGTGCAACTTGATTAATTAAATTTGCCTTTCACAATCTTATCAGAGCATGCTGTATGTGCCATAAATACTCTTATTAAATATTAACATACCTGTTCAATGGTCACAAATGATTGCGGCCTCATATCGGGACAGTATCGAGTAGAAATAACATCCGTAGTGGATGAACGCAGAGCATTCAGAAATAAAACTATAACGAGATACCGCATCTTGTCGTGAACATTAAAATAATGTTAGCGTATGTAAATGCTGTCAACAACTAAAATTCATATTAAAAACTCCTGTAAGCGTCTTAGAACGGTAGGATGTGGGTGAGGAAGGATTACGTGCCTATTAAACTCATTCAATCCAATTAACCGTCTAATTTTTAAATGGGCCAGGGAAATGGTATGAGTCTGTTGGGCATGACTGTTCTCATTCATTGTTGATAACTCCAAATCGCTTTGGATGTCTGTAACACGTCTGGAAGTATTGGCGTTGGACTAATCATTATGATTAATGTATGCCTCTTATTGATATTTGTTACCAATATCATTTAAAATGTATATGGCATGCAATCTGGCAATGATTGTACTATTTTCGAATTTTTGGGACCATCTCAAAGAACTATGGGTAGATCACATGACCTTTCCTTTCCAAGGGGAACAGAAGCCCCCTTGGTACCTTCGCTTTTTATAAATCACTAAGGAAGTGGAACAGAACATTTAGATGCGGCTGTTTAATCGTAGCGATTTAAATGCAGGGACGTTTTGGACGTAACAAAATTAGTTTCACGAAAAATTGCATCTATCATGCATAATTTAAAAAAAGTAATCAATAATTAGGTTTCCAAATTAGAAATGAATGTCTTAAAGGGAAATATAATGTAAAGGGTGTAGATGTTAACATAATTCGTTTTCATCCCCGCGTCCTTGCATTTAGATATCGAAATGTCCTAGACCAGTCCTAGAAGTGTGTAGCGTGGTTCGAAAGTTATTCCGGTTGTTCTCTGCGTGTGAAACATTGCGTATAGGGGAAAAGCCTTCAAACTCTTGATAGGAAACGACGCTAAAAAAATCTACAAACCACTTCACCTTGGTTTTTCCAAATTTTCCCACTGTTAAATATGAATCAGTGATTAAAATTGAGACTCATGTACGTCCAGCTAATGATAATAGGCATTTATACAGGGTGTCCATTTGAAAACGTACAATGTGTTACATAGCTAGAAGTAAAATAGGTATTGATCTTTCCTAGAAAATGTTTTTACATCATGACTCATACGGTAACCTTTCCCTACAACCACTTAGGGTCTACGCGTTTCAGAAAAATAGAAAACCCCCAATGTCTCCAGATTTTGGCCCCATTACACTTCTCTTTCTAGGAGGTCACTTAAATCTGTTTTCTATAAAGCTCGGCTTCAGTCCATCGCACAACTACGACGACAAATACTTCAGGAGTTGTTCCGCAACAAATCCAAAATGTTCGGAGAAAATTGGATAGTAAAATTTTCCTTTGCCTTTTTTATTAATTTTTTATTTTTTTAATTGTTTTGTTACTAGTCGGGTACACAAATGTTTGCTACTATTAAGTAGCACTTTGTAAGAGCTTTTCAACGAGCTCTCACACAGTGAATGTTACCATTTGAACTTTTTTTATTAGGATAGGTAAGTAGAGGCTAAGGGTAAGGTTACCTTGTGAGTCATGATGATTTCCCCTCCATGTTGTAGAAACGTATTCTAAAAAAACTAAATGGTACCTCTTTTACTTCCAGAAATATGTGTGGATCAATTACAGTGAAATAGGGACTATATTACGACGTGAGACGGCTAAGCATTCCGATATTTTAATCTTCAAACTGCAAATTCTTGTCTTTTTCATAGACTTTTTATATCCTACTTAGCTTACTGTTATGACTTATTGAACCTTTAAATCTTAACGGACTTTCGCGTAAAGAAGCTTTAATTATTAAAATGTAGAATAGTGTATGTTATTAACAGTGGCGGCTCGTGAGTTAAGAAAGAGGGTGGGCACAAGAAAAAACTTACCTATTTTTTGTACATAAAATCCATTCTCCTATTTTTCATGCTGGAAAAGACGTCTATGAGTAGTTTCATCGGCCTCCAAAACAATGAAATTTGCAGATTTAATTTCTTTTAATATTTCCTGCTTGTAAATTTGCAACATTACAACTAGCAATTCGTTCTGAATAGTTTTTGAGACGCCTTTAAACACTTGTGAACCTTTCATATGTATTGCAAGCACAGCGTCTAATTCGGCAGCAAAGTTGATTAACCCTACATAAATTCCTGGATTGTCTGACGTTAATGTTTCATCGTGACCTCGCAACGCCAGTTCAAAGGCGCCGCAAAATTTAATACACATAATTAACCGGCGCAAAATATGACGATTTTTTTCCACGTCTTCGTTGTACTTAATTTTATGTCGCAAATAAGCACCCTCTAATTGTTCACGGATGTCCACTTTGCTTAAAACACTAAAATCCATGCACGCATTCATGTGAGAAACGGAAGATTTGTGTTTCTTTGCCCTCTCTGCAATGTGTTTTAAATCATTCACCCCTTGTTTATTCCACGCACTAACCTCTTTCTTAAAAATTAAGCACATTAAACAAAACAGTTTATTTGTTACTGAACATCCGCACATCCAATCTTTCGTCTTTGAATTCAAACGCGCGATTGCGCGAAAACACAAAACATTGCGGCCGAAATTCAAACGTTGACTTTAAATGGGGAACAATCTGCTCGGTGCCCCATTCTCCTGGTATATCGCGTATAGCGAAGATAACCGATAGGCAACCGAATCACCTCTAAATAGGTACAAATCAGAGCGTTCCCCGGAAAATAGTTTTGAGCGTGTTAGCCGCGCTTGTGGTGCGGAAGGAAAATTTGATACCATCGTTAAAATAATGAAATTAAAATAACGCACTGTGTTTATCTTGGTGGTTGGGTGGGCACGTGCCCTTGTGCCCTTTAGTATACAAGCCGCCACTGGTTATTAATTTCATTGTAGTAATTGCTAACGTTTTAGAAATGCTCATTTTTCACGGTTATTTTACTTGCACAAATATTTACGTAACCAAATGTTCTAATAATTAGGTTGCAAGATTTGTGGAGTAAACATTGCATTGATTTTGTTGTTTGTCATGTAGTGCGGGTTAGCTTAAAACCAAGATTGAACTGAAAAGGTATAGAAGACAACAATTAGCTTACGAAATTATTTTGAATATGGTACCGCTGCGAGAAAAAACAACAAATCGTAAAAATGGTGGACATGCAGTTACAAACATTGGGGCATACAAAGTTTACTGCAACCCTGTATAATAATGTTTTTGTGACTGTAAGAATTCAGAGTGGTAAACAAAATCACCGTAATAAAGTTTAATATTACTACATAAGAAATACAAGAATTTTAAAAAAGAAATGTGTAACAAGATTGAATTGAAAGTAAAATACAAATCAGCGATCCATATTTTTAGTCACTTTATCATTGAATTAACTTTTTCTGCGTTTAAAAAGTTAATTGTAAGCTACGATTTTCCATTTTCCTTTTACGTGTAATTCACAACTTATTATGTTACCTTAACGAAGGATGGTATACCTTACATTTAATTTAAGAGGTCTGCGTACCTTTGTTCTATTTAACATAACAGTGAACGAAAATTAATCAGTCTTGCAAATATTAGCTAAATTGTTATCTTTAAATAAAAAAAATATTAATAATACATTTTATTTAAATATATTTAACAAATAACATTACATACATTTCTTTCGATCATTTAGTAACAATTAACCCAATGAAAAATAAATACACATGTGACATATAAACAATAAGTAAACACTTTGATCATATATAAACATTTAAAAAACAATATCATTACTATATATTTTCTGCAAATATATTTTAGTTCCTTACAAATGGCATGGATATGTACGTTAATACTAATAATAATAATTTTGTACTTTTAAATATTACATGCAATTTACAGATAAAAATCTATTCTAATATTTCTATTTACGATTTATACTCCTGCATTTACATTTGGTAATTACTTGCTATATTGTGTATCACTATAATAGGTATAAAAGTATTAATAATGGGTTAAATTTCGAGTAAATTTTACACAGTTCTCTAATCGAGATGGCCTGCATAGCAACCTCTCTAATTTTTATTACAAGTATTTCAAAACTAAAAGCAGTCGTTGTTAATAAAACAAAAATTCTTTTCTAAATTAGAAAATAATTTCCGCTTGGCAGAATAAAATTCACAACGTTCAGAAATACGTATGGTATTGTCCATAGAAAACTATTTCTAAAATCAACAATATAATTATTATACACATTAAGTTCCATAAAATAATTTCTTCTGAAACGTTCACAGACATTTCAGGAACTAATTTTTTTTAACAGAAAATCTTAATCGATTGCAGACTCGAAAAACTATTTGTTTGAAAAATGTCGTGAATGGAGTTTCACATTCATATTTTTTCAGTTAAACGATGTGGGATTTAAATTTGAGGTTAGTGAACTGCATTGAAATATTAAGCTGTAACTAATTTGACAAGTATTTTCACGTTAAAGGTTGCACTGTGCAGACAAAAATGTGGCCACATACCCACTTCAAAATATGAGGCAGTTTCCCTTATCGTGTCGTTAATAAGTCTTGGTATTGGCAAATATTTATATTTGATTAGATTATCTTTCCAAATGGATGAGTGACAAATATATTTGAATAACAAAATGTAAATGATATTAATAAAGTTGGGAAGCAATTGCGTTTTGTAATTATTCCTTGTGTTCATTTGTACTTATGGGTGGATTGTTAAATAACCAAACGTAGGAGTGTGGTCACTGCTATTATTGAGGTTAATTATTTCTGGTCATATGGAAATTGTAGGAAATAATGAGCGTGTTATTGTAGTGTATTAACGAAAATACGGCACACGAACTTACGGCTATTAACATAGAGGTTAATGTTACGCCAATTTTTTTTAACGTATGTATACAACAGACAAGTGCGTAGCATTTGGCCATGAATCTGATACAGCATTAGTTACAATTAAGACACGGAATGAGCATAATATCAGTTTTTAGAATGTCAAAAACATATTCTACAGATATTCTCAATACTAAAGATAGTTATTTTAAAAATACACGCTGAATATTTCACATAAACACCTGTAAAAAAGTTAACAAAACAAGTATATTTATATGAAGTACAGCAGCACTGCTTTGCGAGCAGACTCGCTTGATATTGTTGATCTCCAAAGCTCTCGCAGTTAGAAGATCGTGAATCTGACTTAATTCATGTCTAGTTAACTTCGGTATTCTGGATAGAATAATGGTATACAGTTTCTGGTCAGGAAGTTGACGGCAAAATGTTAGAACCAAATGATTACCGTGCGCCTTTATTACTTGTATTGTCCCGGCGAAATAATTATATTGGGGCTCCAACGACGAACCTAAAATTACGAATTTCTGTTGATATAAGTGAGACAGAAAATCAACCAAAGAGTGGCATGGATATTTGATGTGATTTGATTAGTACGTCAGATAGTATCAACATACCAACATTTCTAATAGATTATAGATAATCAAGTATGTACCAACCGCCGTCACAAATATACAACGTGTTTCCTAATTAATGACGAAAACTTCAGGGGCTGATTCTTTTACCAGTTGTAAGACAAAAATTAAGAACAAAAATTTTCCCAGAAATGCTTTATTTTAGAAATGGAGTGCGTTGGATATCTCCAAAATTATATAATTTTGTTAAATCTAATTAAAAACGAAACCGTATGCAAATTTGAAAATCAGAATCACCATACAACTGGCGTCAACGTCAAATTTATACATTTCAAAATATTTAAATTGTCAAGAAAGGTGATCGTTTTTCGAATATTATTTTGTTCCTAATCATACCCGTACACTAGTTTACAAACATCGAAAAAGCTGATATGCTTTACTCTTATGGCCTTGCAGATCGAAATGCACCGGAAACAAGATGAATATACCACGAAAGGTTTTCAGATACACGTTCATTTCTGAGAGACATCAACCTTCCCCGGTAGGCCAACCACGATTACAGCACAACTACAGGATGAAGTATTTCTTCAAGTTAAGAAAAATCATTTCACGGATAAATTCTATAAAATCGTTAAGAAAAATATTTCATAAAAATACTCGGACACGTCGATTTTTATTTTTAAATTATCATTTAGAGATGTAATTTTCAACCCCCCACCCCTCATCCCCTAAGCCCTAGCAACTCCAACTTTAAAATTTCAAATAGCAAAGTACCCCTTATGATACCTCATCTGATAGCTTTCTTTATGCTGAATACAACAAAAAAAAGCTTTTCAAAATCGGTTGATAAATAACGAAGATATTTACCAAAATGTATTAAAATGAAAGTGCAAATATTCGAGCAGGCGTTGATACGGCTGTAGCAATGAGTGATAAAAACAATTGAAATTTATCGTTCTCAGTACGTTTTAATGCGTTTATGTAGAATTATTAAGATTGGATGAAAAAAAAATTTTTTTTTGAGAAAAAAAATTTTTGTTTTATGACGAAAATTTTTTTTTCTTAATCTATCAAAACCCGTCGCAATGTTTACAGGGCGTACTGAGAACATAAACTTCAATTGTTTTTACCACACATTGGTAAAACCGTATCAACACCTGCTCGAATATTGGCACTTTCAATTGAATACATTTTGTTAAATATCACCGTTATTTATCAACCGATATTGAAAAACTTTTTTTTGTTGTATTCAGCATAAAGAAAGCTATCAGATGAGGTATCATGAGGGGTGCTTTGCTATTTGAAATTTTAAAGTTGGAGTTGCTAGGGCTTAGAGGATGATGGGTGGGGGGTTGAAAATTACATCTCTAAATGACAATTTAAAAATAAAAATCGACGTGTCCGAGCATTTTTATGAAATACTGTATAGTTAATTTTGAAATTTTACCAGCTCTACCCATACCATATTCAGCGTGTGCAAGCCTTATTACCACAAGAGTTCCGTCAACGTTTTGGCTTTTGTCAGTGGTTACTTGAAACAGTATCCAAATTTTCTAGCTGAAATTCTGTTCACACACGAAGCTAATTTTTTGAGGGATGCGATTATAAACTTTCATAACAATTTCCTGCGGGCTGAAGAAAATTCACATTTCATGCTGGAAAACCGATTTCAACATCAATTTTCTCTCAATGTATGGTATTATTGAAGATAACCTCATTGGATCCTATTTCTTACCTGAACACCTAAGTAGTGATTCTTATTGGCATTTTCTTGACGAAAAGCTACTTTTGTTATTGGAAGATAGTTTATGCACGTTGGTGCTTTGGCACATTTCAGTATTTCCACAAGGAAGTATTTGAATACAAATTATCCTCATTTCTGGATAGGTCTAGATATTTTTCTTAGGGATATGTCAAATCATTAATGTATAAAACTTCAATTGTGGACGTAAATGATTTTCGGAACCCAATTGTCGACTCTCAATTGTATAACGCATATACCCGAAATGTTCGAATGTGTATGCCAATTATTGGCGACAAGAATGACAGTAGGCTTATTAGCATAAGGAGGACACAAACAATTTATTTAATACTCAATGTACAGGGTCGTCACGTGAACATGTTAGATTGCGCTACAACTTTGTTGATTTTGAACATACCGGAAAATTAAAAAATGCTTTATTGACTAATTTTTAATAAGAAATTCAAAATTATTATTAAAGAAAACAATCAATTATCGCATTACAGACTAAAAAATAAAAAGATAATGGCTTACATGTTTATATCGATAGAAGCAGAAAAAAAACGAATAGTCAGAAGATACAATAATAGATAGGGTTTTCCATAAGAAAAAACATAGTTGATAACTATACCTCAGTAAGACGATGCTCGATTGTTTTTCTACCGATTAAAATATCGAATTTTTTGTTAAAAATTAGCCAATAAAGCATTTTTGTAAATTTTCCGATATCTTAAAAACAACAAAGTTACAGTAGGATCTAACCCGAACATATTACTTTGTGCAGTTTTGATTTATTTATCAGTTGATTAATTTTTTCTGAAAATATTCACCACCCAGTACTTTAAAAATAAACCATTTTGGAGAAACTTTTTGTCTTAAAATCGGTAACAATCACCTACTGAAGTTTTCGACATTACTTAGGAAACACCCTGTATATGACGCTCACCGATTGATTTGCGGTCGTTTGCGGATTTGGAGTGCGGTCGTAAAATGTTCTCCCCCTAATAACTTTTGAACGACTTGATATTTCTGGCTGGAGCGATTTGCGGTCCGGATATGTTGTTGGCTTCGTCGAGGACAACAACTTTTCCGTAGCTCGTACCGTTCGGCCGCTAGGGGGTCCAAAGTGGAAACACAAATTAACATCCGGCACGTGTCCACGTCATCGCAGCGGGTCGGTCGCTAGCTCAATCTGTTCGCATAAGTACGGCGCATCGACGGCCGGTTGTAACATCCCCAAAGGGGGCGCAAGGGATGCCGGCTAAGTTTATATGTCGATTTTTACGTTTTCTTTTCGACGTTTCGGCCGCAAATCGCTCCAGCCAAAAAATTTCCGGTGCCTTCTTTGTTCCATAAACTTGATATTTTCAATCATTGTCATTTTTTTCTGGATGAATAGTTTTTTATGAAACTCAATGATCAGACGCAGAATTAAAATACCTTTCAAATGAAGTTTCACTCGACCCCCGTTGCCATTTAAAAAAATATTATATTATAGTTATAAAATTTAACTATGTACTAAAAAGTAGTATTTAGTCTCTCATTAAAGCACAAAAAATTTTGTGAAGAATTATCAACTCGTTCAAAAGTTAGTGGGGAGGGGGGGAAGACATTTTACGACCGCACTGTATACGTCGTATTGCTCGTTCCAAACAAATGTCAATATATAGATAATCGTCGTTAACAACTAAAGGCGATCATTTTGTAAGAACAGTCTGTTTTATACGCTTACCATTTTGGGGTCCAGAGCACATCCAAAATCCAGGTTTGGATGTTGTATATCGTACTGTGTAATACACTTGAACCCCACTATCAGTCCAAAGGAGCTGTATTTGCTTTACTTCATCTGCGTATCTTTTAGGGTAATCTTCATAACCGTGTTTGCGATCTGGATAGTTCGTAGTTCCTGTCTGCGAGGTTCTCCCATAATGCGAACCTTGATTATACGAATCTATTAAGAAAATACAGTTCAATTAGATATTTCATAATTGATACGAGAAGTTTTGTATAATAAGATGAACTTAGAGTGCGGAACTAGTATAGGGACCTGATCAAACAAAGTAATCGGATAGCTGTAACCTAGGAGGACTGTAATTTCTGTAACGTAGGGAATGTTCTAACAATTTCTTATAACTGTTCAGGGAAACTTCAGAAATTATCAGAAAAAACGAAAGATTTCTATATACCGTACAGTTTACCATTCAACAAGCAGATGGCGCGGCACGTATGTGTGAGATGACGCTTTCAAAAACAATTATTTTTTCAAGAATTGTTAATGAAACGTGCAAGAAATGAGAAGCAAATGAAAACCAATGTATAAAAAGCTCCTATTAATGTCCTAGTCCTGCTTAAACAAATTTGAGTTGCTTTTTTTAAGCAACTTTTTAAAGATGTTATAAACTAATAATCATTGACAGGCTTTTCGTCCCACTGTTGAGCATCGGCCTCTTCTCTGCTACGTGTTTCTCCTCAGCGCTAAGGTAGAAACACTGGGGACCTATAGTTTAACGTCGAATCCGAACAACAGACATTTTAGAGAAGGTTTTTAGGATCAAGATCCCACAGTTGCAAGCCGGATTGGGAAATCGTGTATGCTGGGTTACAGACAAGATTTCTATAAATCTGCATAGTTCTGCTTAGGTTTCGAATCCAAGCCAGAATCGACGTATTAGTCAGAAAGCGGGCGCTTTGCCAAATGAGCTACCGCCGCACTAAAGTAATAGTACGCTGTGAGAAAATGAGCAAGTCCAAAAATAGGTTGTAAGTCCTCCATGGTGAATTTAAAGAGCTAAAAATAAATATCTTTGTTTATTATTAAATTCTAGGCATAATTAGATTTGAAACCAAATTCTAAGGTTCATAATAATTAATATTTTGATAGAGAAAATCTGTTCATTAAGCAAATGGGAACCAAATAATTGACCAAAATATTAAATGTATAATTTCAGCATTCTTCCCCAAAAATTAAATAAATTTTTTTGAAGGTACCTGTTTAGGCCATATCTGATATATCTAAATTATGCAGAGTTCAGTGATACTTAAATTGCTCTGTTAGTCACTTTTCTGGATTTTGTTTGTTCAGCCAACCAAACAATTTTCGCTTCTGATACAAATTACTGCAAATAATTTTTAATTCAGTTGTATACATTTTTTCTAAAGCTTAAATGTAATATCCTACTTTTATTTCTTTTCTGCGAAACCGTACTTATTAACAGATCATTATAATTACTTGGTTAAGTTAAAGAGAATAGCCTACTGGTTTTTCTCACGAATTATTTGGCAGCGGAATAATCTGGAAAATCCATTTTGCTTTATATAAGCAGCGGACCTCGATGAAATTAGTCATTATTTCAAATTTATGTGCTGTACTGCTGACTTTTGTTAAAGATGAAACATTCCGCTTCTGGCAGTGGCAAGAATACAGAGATATAAATTGTACAGTGATGAATAGCTCAAATATAGTTTTACCTTTATTTAGCAGAATCCCCAGTGTGTACTTCGTCGAGAAGTGTTGTCTTAAGCAAGTATGAAACCATCGAATACATTTAAAAACCAAACATCCAGACAAAAATTTAAAAAAGGTTTGGAGTTCTTAAGCACTTAAACACTCTGAATAACGGTTTGCAAGGCCGCGATATTAACATAATAACGGTCACGTACAAAATTAACGGATTTATAAAGAAACTTGATTTCTGGTCAACTACAATTGGAAAAAATAAGTTTGATTCATTCCAGTGCGTTCAAGAACTTATGGAAGACTTAGTTAAGGATGATAATATGATAAATTCTGAGTACGTATTTGCAGTTATGCAAGTTAGCTTGCACAATTTAAAACAACAACTCATGGATTATTTCCCCCAAGAAATTCAAAATAGTTAAGACACTCACAGATGGATACTGATTCCGTTTTTAGACAATTCCCTTGAACAAACTAAAATTTCGACAAACATGAAAGAAGAACTTGAAATATCATGTGATGAAATGTTAAAATTAGATTTATTTTCCCATCAATTTTGTACCAAATGAATTCAAGAATACACCGAACTTGCGGACAAAGCCATAGTGTTTGGTGCCATTTGCTACATCATATTTGTGAGAATTAAGTTTCCCGTTTACGACTGACGTCAAAACAAAAGTAAGAAATTTCCTCGAACTTGAAAATGATATTATTGTGTGTGTATCGAATACAGAGTCCAGATTTGAAAAGTTGGGACCTCAATGGAGTAGTGCGGAAACGCACTGCCACTCGAGCTCTCATGAAATTGGGTCCGATCGGTCGAGGTATCAAATCCCGACAGGGACGACCGCATTTCACTTAGTTACGCTTGGGGTGCATGTTGCATGAATGTTTAGTGTGTAAGGGACGCCCGCATTCCCCTGAAGTAATGCGAAAGCGGTTTCCAGGGGGGGAACGGTAGTATGAATGATTAAGAAAAAAAAGATTTGAAAAGTTAATTTCTGAAAAACAGGCATTAATCTTTTTACTTCACTTCTTCTTCTTATAGTTACAGTTATTTATGTTTAGGTTGTTGCATGAATTGAAAATTTCAATATTTTAAGTTTGATTTACTTTCGTTTACTTTGGGAAAGGCAAAATGGTGTTTTAAAAAGGCATTTTGTATTATTTTGGAAAATCTCTCGTGACCCCCCTAACCCTATATCGCGACCCCCAGAAGGTTGCCACCATACTTTCGGAATCACTGATTTAGTGGAAATTTAAAAAGAAAAATTGCTTCTTATCGGTTGGTTACGATACTAACGCAATACAGGAAGTTGTTTTGTGTGGTATTTTTTAAATAACTATTGTTTTTTAGGTAATTTATCTTAACGTATTTTTATGGGTCATTCACTAAATATCTAGCTGTCTATATTTACAGTATGGCCTAGCATTATTATAAAATAAAATTAAATATATACAATCGTTCAATCTTGCCAAAGATAAACATTTTTAAATAGAAGTATTTTTAAAACCCAATATTTTACAACAAAACAATATACAATAATTGTATGGCTTCATTTTTGTCATAGAACCGCGAAGAGCTCCCATTTCTTACCATTCTCCGTATCCGTACACTCTGTCGTGTTCGTACTTGTTAATGCATATTATATTAAAACGTCAGGTAACCAATTAATAATCGCGTTTATGATATTTCCAAGTTCAATAGTTCATTCATAATGATGTTTTACAGAAAATTTAATTAACGAACTGGATCGATAAAATTTACCTTGTTGGTACGTTGATCCATAATTGGTTCCAGCAGGGTACTCAACACTACCTTTATACAACGGTGACAATGTTGATGATCGATCTTGAGAAATCTGAATGATGGGACAAGAATCGACGTATTGTACTCCAAGTCGTTCTTGATCTTGCTTATGGTTGATTATTTCCACGCCGTACCACATACCTAGTAACTAAAATATAACACATTTATTACTGATAATGTATTTGTTTGAAAGATACCTTAAAGTAGATTGTTAGGTTTGTAAACGATATTTCGAAATATCAAGCCAAACTAAGGATTTGTGAAAATATATGTAAAAACGCTATTTAACCTTGTGATCTTAAACATTTGTGTGGATGTACATTACAGAAAAATACTGACAAGATTTAATTAATTTAAATAATAATCGACTGTTATTGTTTCTAAACCGCCATGAAAATAAATTACGTTAAAGTAAGTTTCTGGGGGTCTTAAAGTGACTTGGCAACGAAAACTTAAATGTAACTTTTTACATCGACAAACAATTATATTCGTTTCCCTGTCCTTGAGTCTTAGGGTCGTCTACCTAAGCGGTTGTAAGCGAACTGCAGCCAGTGCAAATAGCAATGCGTATAATATACGATAATATAAATTGGTAACAGTCTTACACTGTTCTGATTGTGAGAAACTCAGATAAATTTTGAGATAGAGGTTGTCTGCTTTATATTCTTAAACGACAGTAGTTTGTAATAAACTGAAAAAACGTAATAAATTTGAACGGTGACAATAGAAAACGCGTATTTTCAGTCACATTAGTAGCCCATAATGAAAAACACTTGCAGGAAAATGTACCGGGTCCTTCTTTAAGTATGCACGTTCATTTTATAACTGTTATCTTATTGAATATTGAAACAACTTAAAAAGGAATCTGTTACCACATACCTGGTCAATGGTGACATATGACTGTGGCTTCATAGCCGCACAGTAACGATTTGAAATAACGTCCGTTGTAGAGAAACGCAAACCGTTCAAAAACAGGGCAATATAGTAACCCCACATCGTATAGTTTTGTAGAAAATTAAAATAGTGTTAGCGTAAGTAAATGCCGTCAACAACTAAAATTCATATCAAAAATTCCTTTGAGCTTCTTAGAACGATAGGATGTGGGTGAGGAAGGATTACGTGCCCATTAGACTAATTCGATCTAATTAACTGCGTAGTTTTTAAATAGGTCACTAAAACGGTATTAGTATGAGTTGACTAATCCTGTTTGCTATTGATAACAAGGATTTTACGTCTGCATTTCGTCTGAATAGTAGATGTGATTTAAAGGCAATTTTCACAATTCTGGTGGCGATTTGAATTTTGACATTAATCTTGGAATCTCAAGAATGGTGAGGAAGTTTCGAGTTTAAAATGAAATACACGTAAATTCCTAATACTAAAATTTGACTTCATTCCAAATTACAACTTTGAACTCATAATTTAAGAACGATGTTTGTAGACGATATGTAATTATTTTTTCAGTGTTAACATTTTTAAATTTGTCTGCAATTTCGATGTTTAATTCCAAACATGAGAATGAATTAAGATGAAGATAAAATTAATTTTTTCCAATAATTTTAAAGTATATCTTTAATTTCTATTTTAAATTGAAAGTGGAATAAAGTTAAATGACAAAATATTTATAATTATTCTTTCGAATTTCTTCATTCTGGCTTTAAATTTGTTAACGAAAAATGTTGTATGTCAAAATGCGATTCGTTTTGCTGTATGGTTCTTCTAAGCTTTCCTAGTTCATTGCCTTATTCGTAAATACTTTGAGATTTCCTCCAGGCGGAGAATGGTTATCTGAATTTCGTACAAATTTAGTTTTATTGTATCGGGTTGAAGAAAACTTAAACATATAATGTTGCCAATTATTATTAACATAAACTTCAACTGCTTTCTAATATGAAGAATCGTTAATCCAGACAGACCATCTGCATTTTGGAATGCAGTATTTGACCCTCAGTATTCGTAGTTGCTAATAGTTTCGTGTTAGCCAAATGTGATATCTTCAAGGGTAGCCTAACAAAAGAATCTATGTCAAAATAATAGTCCATGGCGCCACATTATTGATTTGTTGTGCTAGATAAAAATACATTATGAACATTTTGTGCGGGTGTTCGTTATAGTCGGTGCATAACTTTATCTTACAAGATTATTCGGTCTTACTTCAAAGGTAATTAATTTTATTCTTATGATTATACATATACTACAATTAAGTGTTTCCAGTTACTTAATTCTTCACAATGCTTACTGTTTAGCCGAAACTGATTGTGTATGAAAAGTGGAAGCTTGACTGGATTTGACATTTAGATTCTCTAAAGTTTATCGTTTAGCTTCATTTGAAATCATAGAACACTGTACTAATCATATATAGCAGCTGTAATAATTATTTTAAAATAGAACCTGAGAATTTAACACGTTTGTCTGCCAATAAAAAAGAAATGAAAAATATTTACATTTAAGAAAGCTTAAAATATAATGTTAGGGTTGACCTTACGTGGGCTGAAAAAAACTACTGAATTTTAAATTTAAATACGGTTGCAGCGCTTCTGCATTTACGTAAACATAAACAGTGGATGCGATCAGAACTCACTGGCGGCGACAGCCAGGTGACATGCAATTGATAATAAAACACAGACTTAGCGATCTGTCAATAAATATTGGGCAGGATACAGAGGCTCGTCTGCCTGCTAGCTGCTGTGGCAGCAGCCACTTGTAATCATAGATTAATTACTACAATTATGCATATGTTCTGGTGTACCAATCCTCCAGAGGAAACTCTGCAACTGGACTATGCCCAGCCAGACACTCTATTATTCACAGGGAGTCGCAGGGGGAGATTCCCCCTCAGCCCAACATGCGAAGGAGAGAGTATAATTAGCGGCCTTTCTCCCACATAAAAATCAGCCGATGCTCCCCTGGCATTGATATAAAATTCATAGTAATAATAATAATTCAAACTAGGCACCTTCACGGGCTACTTCTGCCAGCTGACTACCTCCCCCAATCATTGCTAGGGGTATAATGATTAAGCATGCCACACACATTATCTACTCATATAGCTAGTTATATTCATTACGCTACTGTATCCAACGACTTATTACATAGATAAAGCAATCTTGTATAATAACAATAATAGGGCCCAGCGCATGTAAGCCACATATAATACCACGTGGATAATACGTAGCCATTTTGGTAAACACATATGACACTTCATGGGATATGAACCATATATAATAATAAATAGATAATGCGCAACCATTCGTGTACACACATATAATACTTCGTAGGATGAAAACCGTAACCTCGCCAGCGTCGTCACCGCTTGTATTAGCTTATATTGCCATTGCGGCCCATCTTTATATATAGACACATAAGCGGTAACACTAAATTTGCACCTTGCTTCGGCTTAGAAGATAATCGCATCGTAATCGGTTAGTAGGTTCGCAACGCTATTAATTAGTCATTACGCTAAAGATATGCAACCTTACACCTAGCTACAAACAACACTGCCCCTTGTAGACTGGCCCTTCTTAAGACTCTGCCAACCCTTGATTTTCCCTCACATTCCAAAAAACACTTGCCTGTCCCGCCTTTCCTTTAAACCTTCATAATTCTTCCCAGCTATTATAGAGCCAATCGAAGTATATTTTATTAAATATTTATTTGTTGGCGTAAGTAACTTTCACAGTAGGCAAAAACCACTGCCTAACACTAACAAACAATTTAGCATATTTGCGAAAATGATTTTAAGAACAATATTGTTTTGTTCTCTTATTTAAAGAGAAGACAAAAATAGTACTGTGTTAACTCGCACACGTAAATATGACACAATATTGACAAATAGTAACAATAAATATATTAAATTCTGCAATATTAGATATCATTTTAAAAAGAGGATAATCTTGGAAACTAAACATCTCAACTTACTGCAATCAATTTTCTGTTTGCCAAGGCGATACAAAATTTACTCAAAATAGATTTTAATTAACGTTATGTATTGTCAGCGAGTCTACGTTACAATGCAACCTTCCTACCTTCTACTTTCAGACTTTTTAAATAACTGACCGTATATCCAAGATTGTAATAAAGTGAAAAAATTATCAAAAAATAGATAAGAACAATAGGAACAATAATGTGCTTTTTATATAAAATCTCAATAATCTGTAGTCTAGTCTACAATAATGAGATACTTGAAAACCGCGTCCTAGTAGTCGTAATCACAATACAGTAGAATAATATTTGCCGGCAACTACATACTAAACGAAGTAAATTGATAAGAACACATGATGATTTTTGATTGAGTCATATCTGGGACGCGGTTTTCCAAGCATCTGCTTGCACACATGAAAGTGTAAAGTACAACTCAAAAAAATGTTTTTAACCCAGTAATGTATTAAAATAAATCTTAATGCCACCCTGTAAAGTTAGCCGGTAAAACAGCTAACTGTAACATTGTAACATGTTCCTTGGCTGTCAAGAGAGGTTTTTTTGAATTTAGGTTATGTTTATTATTTCAAGTTCGAGCTGTTACTGCTGTAACCTTGAGTGTTCCTGGAAATATTTTGCTTTATTATAATATTACTACATGCGCAACCGTAGCATTAAAAGATTTTCTTGGAAGTATGAATCACCGGAATGTTTAATTGATAATTCACCAATAATAGTACTAGGTAAGCAACAGTCTGCTGCAAAACTCCTAACTTTAAACACCGTGCTGTTTTAAGGCAAGTAAAATCAAGCGTTCATGGGTTTAAACATCGCTAATTGTTTCTATTAAATAGTTTTTAAGATAGGTACACCATACTTTGTAGGTTAACATAAATTGCTCTCCATGAACCCCGGAATGTGCAAAGTCTTTTTAATAATTGCTGGATTTTCTGTTACAGTGCTATTAGGATTCATTTTTACAACCTTTACAATACCGTCTACAATGGCCAGTTCTGATCTTCTACAAGTTACAAATGGCAATGCTCAGTTTGCCAATAAGTTCTACAGCATCCTTTGCAAGGAAAAAGGAAATGTATTTTTCTCGCCGTTGAGTGCACATACAGTGTTGGCCCTAGCTTACCAAGGGGCTGGCGGAGACACTGCCAAGCAGTTCGCAAGCACTTTAAACATACCCAACCAGAAAGTTGCTGCAAGCGGATACAACAGTGTTATGACAGCCCTTAACAGTGTTGAAAATGTAACCTTGCACATTGCAAATAAAATTTTTATAATGAAGGATTTCCCATTGAAAACTCCCTTTACAAAGGCTGCCGCAGAATCCTTCTTGTCTGAGGCTGAGCAGGTCAATTTTGCTGCAAGCAAAGAGGCTGCTGATAATATCAACCAGTGGGTAGAAAAAAAGACCAACTCAAAAATCAAGGATTTGATTTCTGCAGACAGTCTTGATGCTTTAACCCGTTTGGTTCTTGTAAATGCTGTTTACTTTAAAGGCAACTGGGCACATCAGTTTAAAAAAGAGTTCACCAATACACAGCCCTTCTACATTTCAAATGATGATAAAGTTGATTGTCAGATGATGCACATTACGAGGCGTTTTAATTATCGTGACGATCAAGCTTTGGATGCGAAGGTGTTGGAACTTCCGTACAACAATGAGAATGTCAGTATGGTTGTAGTTTTGCCCAATAAAAGGGACGGGATTCAAAACTTGGAAAGTAAACTGGAGAATGTTGACCTGTCTACTTTAACTCAGAATATGCACAATGTTGAAGTGGAGGTTTCTTTGCCTAAATTTAAAATTGAAACTTCTATGGACCTGAAAGATGTTTTAGTAAAGGTATGTAATCTCATATATAAACTGTCTGTTGTAGAAAATACGTTACAGGGTTCTTCCCAATGGTAAGACAAAAGTTGCCTACTTAAAGAGTATACTTGAAATCTATTTTTGTTTTTCCAAAAATATTACTAGCTTTAAATAACATTTGTTATTTGTTATAACGGTTAATTGATAATTTTTTATAAACTACAGTAATATTAAAGAAAAATTTGTTAATAAAATCAATTAAGAAACAAATTTGTAAGCAATTTAATAATTTTAATGGAGTGAAATGCAAAAATACGATTCCATTAAAGAAATGATTAAAATCGACTTAACTCTGCAACAAAACATTCTTTTGTGTTTGTTACTGTACCATTATATTCAACAGTAAAAATACTACAGTTGTCTGATTTAATTAAGCCTGCATGATATATCAACTTGTTAAATTGGTGGAAAATTTAAGTGTGGAATTACAAAGTTCATATTAAATTTGAGAATAGGACATTTTTATCTGCTATTAAAAATGTATTATTGCTCATCAAACTAATTGAACTACAGAAGAAAATTTAAAATGCAGCTACTCCAATGGAAAAGTGCATATTTTCAAAAGTAGATAGTTACAAAAAATTTCTGGCACAGGTAGTCTATTATACGTAACTGTATTAAGTCACAATTCTGATAAATGTTAAAATCTTAATACAATTACTTCAACGTTTCATCTAATTATTTCTGTTTTCAGATGGGGCTTGGAGTAATCTTTGATCAAAAGAAAGCAGATTTCTCCGAAATTTCTGATAGTCCTGAACAGCTCTATGTCAGCAAAGTTATCCAGAAAGCATTTATTGAGGTCAATGAGGAAGGAGCTGAAGCTGCTGCAGCGACTGGTGAGTAGCTTTCCTATGCTGTAAATGTGCTTTGCTTTTTGTAGCATGGTTTCTTTTTTGCGGTGTTTGTGTAAATTTGAGGGTTTTATAGATCCTTGAAAGTTTTAGTGCTTTTTATGCTTATTTTGGATACACAGTTGGTATGTGGTATTACCAAAAAATTGAAGTCGTGCAATTAATTACTATCTTTAATATTTTTGCGAATTTTGGAGTATAATAATTGTTGTATTGTTCTTTACAAGTTCCACTTTCCATTACTATCTAAACAGACCGCTATTGTTCTGCATAATAACATACAAGTAAAGAACATTTTCAAGTTAAAGGCCATTCCAACAGATAGGCAATTATTTTCCAGGTCTGCTTGGCAAAATTGGGAAAACTGCTTCCCTTGTCAAAATCAGCTTGAAAGTTTAGGTGCTCTTATCTTTAAAAATGTAACAGTAAAGTTTCCCTGACCAAAGAATGAAAAAAATGCCAAAAAATACGGGTAGTTATATACGAAACTAAAATATATCAACTCTATAATAATCAGTGGCAGACTTTTAGATATATTGGATTTATCTTACAAAATAATTAAAATTTTTGACTAAGAAGTGATGTCTGAATACCCTGTAGGGTATTATTAAATAATTATATTTTTATAAATAAAAAACAAGCACTTCCTTGTGTTACCTATGTGAATGTTTCTTTGCCAGTGATTTTTCTTATTTTTTTTTTAAAGACATTCACCAAGAAGCAAGAGTTAGTTTGGTGAATGTGATTTGGTGTTTGTGTTATGGAAACGTCATAATTGTTAAACAAGACTTGATACTTCTATTTCAGTGTCAATGTGACTGTATATTCAGTAGGAACAGCAGTGCAATTACCTGTGCAGTGATATTGACAATATTTAAATTATTAATTGAAAAAGATACACGGTGTTAGAAATTTACACAGAATACAAAAAAGTAAATTGGTAAAGTCAGTAGATCGAATAATTCGATTGAATTTAAAAAAACAAATAAGTAATTAAAAATTTCTATGTGTAAACCAGGAACACATAGTCTTATTTAAACTTAGATTAATTGTACCTGTAAAAGATGCAAAAAACCAGGTCATAACTTTAAAAACGTAAAGGCCTTTTTGTTTGTTTTTCTATTTCGGTTTTATAAAGCCGTTCTAAGCGCACTGTTTTAGCTTAAAAACAGTACGTTAAGGAGGCC